>CM060078.1:8414094-8709094 GCA_030533445.1 Cyprinodon diabolis | reverse complement strand
TTGCTGCTGTAATAATAAATGACAAATGAATACATTCATGGAACCTAATGAGTGGAAGGAAACTTTCTGACCAGAGCTATGTTTTTTTTACATACTGAACACAGAGTAAATGATGATCTGTGGTTTATTACAGCTTTTCTTTATTTGTTATTTTAAGCCTCCTGTGGTTCCAAGGCAAAGAGCTTTAGCATCTTCTCCACCAGATCATGCGGATCCTCCAGAGATATCTGCTGCAAAAACATCTTCGGCTTCAGAGGAGAGAGTATGCTTCGGTTCGTTTATTGCTCATAAAATGGCTAAATTTGTAATATTTGGTGGAGAAGTTGGATTACTGTGTTCTCTCTTGATCGTAATAATGAAGCGAGTCCTTCAGTAAGCCCCTCAGTGACAGTTGGAGGTTCCCCTCTCTGTGTCGACTCAGTAAAGAGGAGGATTAGAGCCAGTGTGGCTCTAAAGGAAACTGGCTGCAGCTCAGCTTTGATGTCCTTTTTAACGCAAACTCCTCTAATCAAAGCGCCAGAGAGGCAGAAACCAGGGCAGAGAGGCCCCTTCCTCCCAGGCAGATCTCTGGAAATGCAGTTTACAGGGCCTTTCGGTTGTCTTTTCCCTTTTCCTCAGGCTCGTCTTTGAGCGGCTTGTGTTTGGACAAGGAACAGTTGGACGTGTCTTACCAACCTGGGCAGCAACCCAAACATGAAACCAACAAAAAAAAGCAGCTTCCAGGAGCCGCTGCCTACATACAGATTATATTTAGTCTCCACACAACCTCCTGTACTTCACTCAGATATGCATGCTTATTTTAATCCTCTACTGTATTCTGACAAAAGATTTCTACAGTTGTTTTATGCCAATCTGGCTTATTTTGCTCTTTGGATTAATTTTAGACCATCTAAATATTGAACGTATGTTAGGTTGCACTCTCAATTATTAGAAGTTGGATTAAATAAAGTGCTAGGAAGCTAAGTTTGGTGAATAACACCTTTACTCTGGTTCAAATGGTTACATTTACTGTGACTCTAAATCTGAAGAGTTAAAGTTAATGAGAAAGAAAACAAGTTTCTGGAACAGAAGCGAAGCTAACGGTGAACTTTCTGCATCCTTACTTATTCCACTTTTGGAAAGTCTGCTAACCCTTCAGGGCCGATCCGTCCCTCTCACCTTCCAGTCGGAGTTTCTGGGGAAAACTTTCTGCAAATGAAACCAGAGAGACTCTGGCAGGAAGGTCTCTGTGTGGGTTTGGATTTGCTGACCTTTGCTTTAGTCGATATTGACGAAACAGAAAACCAGCGAGCTTTTCTTCAAGGAGCAGCCGAACCGAGAACGCTAAAAAAAGAAGAGAATTTGAGTCATAATCTGTTCTGGTTTACCTTCAACTACCCAACAGCTTCATGCAGGTTAATGCCGGGCGTTCTGTCATCTATAAAAAAAGATTATTATATATAGAGAGATATTATATCATATAGATATGCCGTTACTGGCCATTAGTTTTATATATAAAACTTTTTATAAACAACAACGGCTTTTAATCCAGCGTGATGGATTTATGATACAGGCAGGAAATTTCTGTAGATATATAAACTGTTTCTTTTTTTTTTTCTCGGTATAAGTGTGTGCTTTTGGATTTTGCCAATGATTTCAGTATCTTTCATTTATTATTTCTTAATTTAAATTTATGAGACAAATTGTATCTATGCATTAACAGACCTACCTAATTCTGTTAGTAAAAAATGTGAATATATAAAACTGGGAGAAAAAATCTAACATGTCCTGTTTTTTCTCTGTAAATCCGTTTTTTTATGACTTAGCTTGTGATTCCAAAAAAGTAAAAACAAACAATCCACTGGACTTTTTTTCCAAATTTGAAGACGTTTCGCTTCCCATCTAGGAAGCTTTTTCAATTCAAAATGTCAGGAATAGCGTGGAGTTCCAGGCTTTATAAAGTAGCCTAACAAAGCCTTGTTTTTGTTTAGACAACATGCAAATTGACAAACAGGTCCACTCCTTTGGAAATGGGGCCAGTTGGCTTCTTTGTTAGCGTGTAACGCCCCATACCTGTGATGTTGGGCTACCGTAAAAAGCCTCAAACTCAACGCTATTCCTGACATTTTAAATTGAAAAAGCTTCCTGGATGGGAAGAGAAATGTCTTCAAACTTGGAAACAAAGTCCAGTATATATATTTTTCTACTTACTTGGAATGACTGACCTCGATGACTGAGAATCTTCACCAGCAGTCTTAGCTTGTGAAATTCATACGAACCGTCTTTACCAACATTTATAACCCAAAGATGTTTCTCAGTAGCCTCGTGAGACCATCCTGATCTCGCGAGCTTTCAAGGTTTCATTCGCAGATCAGTCTGGAGACTCTCCGTTAAAGAAAATTTGGAGCCGTTCAGTAAAACGAACGTCCAATCAGCGTTGGCTTTGAGGCGGGTTGAGGTGTGACGCAACGAGAAGCGCAACAGTTCAGTCTAAAGAACATGGCGGCTTCAGCCGATGAAACTAGCGTTAGCGTGGCTATCGAGCAAGTTTTATCGGAATTACAGAGTATTTCTTCACTGAAAGAAGAGCAAAACACTGCTCTGGAGGCTTTTCTCAGAGGAAAAGATGTTTTTGCTCTTCTCCCGACTGGTTTCAGCAAGAGTAGCCTGGTTTGTGGTTGTGTTTTCGTCGTCGCTCTGTTAGTACGTCATATGCTTCGTTGATCTGATTGGTTTATTTGGCCCGTCTATCACCAACATAGGCCAATCAGCTAACCAGTATTTTTGCCCCTTCCCAAAATTACTTCAACGGAAGGTTTCCAGATGGATATGCGGAGCAAATCCATCTGACGGAGTCAGGTTAGTTTCTCAGTGTATCTCCCAAAAAAGCACCTCATGCAGAATAAAAACAAAGATGGCACCAGTTAAAGTTTTACTACTAAACTTCTAAATGTCACAGTTCTGAAATACAACAAACATAATTTCTCCATAAATCAGTCCTGATCAGCTTCTACTGGTGAGATTCCTGATAAGTTATTGAAAATATGATAGGATGTTGGATAGCCTCAGATAGCTCCAGAAATAGCTGGGATCAGCAGACACGACTTTTCCATAACAACAATAGGTAACGCTCACTCTGCAAGACTCCACTGGTGAAGATAAACATAGTTTTCTATCAAACATCTTAACAAGCCTGGCTGAGGACTGTAGTGTCTCTGATCGTGCTGCTTGTATTTTTTTTTTTCCAGCTCCACATCTGGAAGGACTGGCATCTGTGTTCAAGCCTTTAGAGAAGAGTTAAATCGTTGCTGCTATAATTCTATTACAGAGTTTTAAATGTGCAGGTCTAGGCACTTTGCCATATCCGACTGACGTCCCCTGAACGCACCACATCAATAAGCAGAGCTGCCCGTGTGAGGAGGAAAATGGAGCAAAGACTTTGAGGAATGAGGATATTTCTGACTGACACACATTTCCTCAGCGGGAGAAATCTGCCAACAGAAGCTCTCCGAGGTTTTGTTCTCCTTTCTCTTTCAATGTTTAAAAACAATAACCAGAACATGCAAAAGAAATATCAGCTTTACAACGTTCAATTCTGAGATGTAAGAAAGTTCAGGCTTAATATAGAGTTCACCAAACTAAGTCTTATTTGAGATACGCCACAAGGCAAAGGTAGGAAACATTCTTGTTGGTGTTTCAAAAAGTTCTTTCAGTTACTTTTTTAGTCCAGAGTTGAATAAACTAGAATTTCAACCCTTAAATGTTGCCTTTCTTAAGCAGAAGTGTAAGAAATGTCTAAGGCAGAACACTGATGTTATCCTGCCAGAATTATTTCACAATTAAGACAAGAGTAGAAAGAGTATGAAGGGAGGGACGCAGGGTTTAAAACCAGAGCGGAGCTGCAGAGTTTCCACATGGAGGATTTAAAGTCATTTACAGTTTTACTTTATTAAATCTATATAACAAATGCAGGCTGTGTTTTCCAAACAAAATCCTTTCTGTCAGAACGCTGTATCTTTATTGTTTTATATGGTAGATGATCATGTAAAACATTTAAATAGATTAATTGAATGTAAAAACACAGTTAAAATTATTTTGATTACTTTATCTGAAGCTTTGATCTTATTAAATTACATGTTGCTAAACTTAGTCATTACTTCCCATAACCAGAGATTTTGTTCTATAACTAGGATGTTTCATGCACCCCATATTTTAGTTTCCTGGAACGTAGAAATAGCTTTCCAGAACCTGTTCTTTGTTTGGTGGGAAGTTTTGGAGTTAACTTCTTTGCACCTAAAAATGCTTTGTTTGTTTCTTGAATAGAAAGCTGTAAGTTCCATAAATATTGAGTAAAAATATCTGTAAATGTCTAGTTCTACAGAAGTTCTACGAAATATGCAAGTTTTGGAAGGTAACCTGTAAGCTTTAGGTAGTTATCAAGATCTCTCTGAGATACTGACCCCTAAGTTCAAAATGGCGAGTTAAGTGTCAGAAAGTATCTCCAGGAAACTGCCAAGATCCTTCAAAGAAACCAACCTTTAAGTTCCTTAAATGTTCTCTGAAAGTTCCTGTTAAGTTCTGGAAACCAACCTCTAAGTTCCAGGAAATCCCTGGTAAATATTCCGTAATGTTTGTGAAAGCTTCTTGAAAATGCTTTCTATAGTTATTACCAATAAAAAACCAACCTGGTAAACTTTGAAAAGCAACCTGTAAGCTACAGGAAGCAACCAAGTTTATTGTGAGAAAGTAACCTGTAGGGTCCATGAATGTCTCATGAATATTCCTGGTAAGTTCCAGAAAGGAACCTCTGTGTTCTGGAAAGGTATCTGATCATTTTCAATAAAATGAACCTTTAAGTTCCAGAAATTTTACTTAACCTTTGACTGAAATGTTCCTGTAGAGTGAAAACAGAGAAATTAAATAAAGATGGAATGAAAACAAAGGCGGACTTTGAAAAAGGACACTTAGAAATACATTACTGAGATTTATTTTTCCTTATCAGGCAAATACAGGATGTCCAGCTATGCAGATTTTGCATAAAGGCTGAAATTATTATTTTATTGGTAAAATACTAAAAAAAGTATAATAATTCACAGCAGCTTCACTTGAAAAATGACCTAGAAATAAGTAAAAATTTCTTGAATTAAGTGTATTTACCCTTAATTTGAGTATGTTAATGAGATAGTTTGCCAATGGAATGCGTTTTTGTACTCTTAAAATAAGAAAAGTAGATAATATGCCCTTGAAATAAGACAATGCAGTTGTGTTTTCTTATTTTAAGAGTAAATTGTCTTTTTCCATTGGCAAAATGTCTCTTTTACCTCCTCAATCAAAGAACAAATGCACTTATTTTAAGAAAAAATGACATATATATTTTGATTTTTTCCAGTGTTGATATGATATGAGGAGAGGAAAGTAAAATAATCCGTCTTCTGTGGGCCCTGTTACGGTTATTTCTCTCTGTGAGGAGCTGGTGGAACTTCAGGGGCCTGCAGGGGGAATAAATCATAGCGACACCTTTAAACCAAGGAGCCATTATCCTGATAAACACAAGTGGAGGTGAGTTTTTCAGCCCGGGGGTCCTACAGAGGCAGAGCTGATGGATCTGAGCATGCTCAGATGGGGCTTTTCTTCATGTAGCATCGTGTTTAATGACTGAGGCGACATCAGCCGCCTGCAGAGCTGATTGATTTTTAAATTTAGTGTAATTTTCCATCTGGAGGAAACCCTCCATTCTTCACAGTGGAAGTAAAATTAACGCCATGGCAACTTTTGTGTCGTATTCAGGGACTAGTTTTATTTAATCTCATTCGCAAGTAGAAGCAATTATTTGTTCGAGATTATTTTCAGATTTCCATATATTGAATTTTGTGGTATTTTCCTTCAGTTGTTCCATATTTATGCCTCGTTTCTGACGTGTTTCACACCTGGTTTCTGCCTGACTGACAAGAAACATTAGATTTTTGGGACTTTAAACATCAGGATAAATCAATGAGCAAAGCTTTAATATTTCTTTACTTATTTGATTTTGAAATCTCATTGGTTTTCAAACATTTAACTAATACAAAGAAGAATGCCTGGACAGAGGGATGTTTGCCGTAAAATCAGGCTCGGACGGGGAACGATTTTCGGCCCTGGCATTTATTCACCTACACCAGCCCAAAAAAAAGAAGAACAGTCAAACGGAGGCACTGATCCCCATCCCGGCCGCTTCACACTCAGCTGCGAACCGATCCAGCGTGAGCTGCAGATCACGACCTGATGAAGCCAACGGGACCACATCATCTGCAAAAAGCAGAGACGCAATCCTAAGGCCACCAAAACGGATCCCCTCAAGCGTCTCATACGTGACACACAATACGAATGCACATTGTGGATTAACCAACCTGTCTTCAAGCATCACACAACAACCATCGCCAAGACTTCTATAATGAGGTTTTACTGGCTAATGAGGTTTTAACGTCCACACTCACCAGATGTCACTGACTCACGTTTTCCAGCCCAAAAAAATCTTCCTAAACCACCTGGATGTACTTTGAACCAAAGTATTGATTAAGATTATCTCTTAGGCCAGGGGTGTTCAACATTTTCCAGGCCAAGGACCACAAAGTAGGGATGCACGATATTGGGATTTTGGCCGATATCCGAAATGCCGATATTTTAAAACTCATGTAGCCGATAACCGATATCGATACCGATGTTAAAGCTGGACAAAAATAACTAGTCATTGAAAATAGCAGTTTTGTTATCCATTTCTGACACTTTGAAAAATAATATACTCAAATATATTTTCATATGCTGATATCAAATAGATTTTTAAAAACGCGGTATCGATCTATTTTACTTTCAAAATCTGGTGAAATTTCATCGTTCTGTTACAAACTCTCGTGATATTTTGCAAATTCTTGTGAGATTTTGTTAGTAAAATAGATCGATACCGCGTCAATATATCAACATATAAAAATATGGCAAAATTTCGTGAATTTTCGGGGGATTTCGTAGCATAACGATGACATATAGCAATATTTCATTAGTAAAATAGATTGATATGGTGTTTTTAAATGGCAATATATCAGCATATGAAGACATTGTGATATTTTAATGTATCAACATTTTTTCCCTCGTCTTTAGAAGTTTTTAAGTCTGTAAAAAAGAAGTTTTTGAGGAAGAAGAAGAAGTAGTATTTTTTTTTTTGACTTTAGAAGCTCAGAAGCTGATCAAATATCGGGTTAAATATCGGTGGGGTGGCTGATGTCTGATATTCAGTTTTAAGGCCGATACCGATAGGGGGCCAATTATATCGTGCATCCCTACCACAAACGTAAGGACGAGAGGGAGCGGGGACCCCCTAATTATATATATTGTATTAAATAGTGTTATATCAAACTGTTCCTATAGTCACTGTGTCGCTGAATGTGTGCATTGATGACTGAAAGACATCTTCTGCCTCCATTTATCTGTTTACTTCAGTGTGTTGAATTCATGTTAATGTGGATTTAAAGACATTTCAATTAGTGGAAAAAATTGCAAGCGGGGAATATAAAAAAAAGTCTAATCAACCAAAACGTTTGTGACCCCCATGCAGTACCTCTGTGTTCCCCCTAGGGGTCACGGGCCCCTGTTGAAGACCTCCGTCTTAGGCCATAAATCTAAAGAAAAACATTTTTTTACCCATAGACGGCCGTCCTTAACTGCCAGATTGGGAAACATTCCAACCTGGCAACAATGTACGTAAGATGGGAAACATTAGCCTTCAGATGCTAGATGCTGCACCGCAACATACACTATATTGCCAAAAGTATTTGCTCACCCATCCAAATTATTGGAATCAGGTGTTCCAATCACTTCCATGGCCACAGGTGTATAAATTCAAGCACCTAGGCATGCAGACTGTTTTTACAAACATTTGTGAAAGAATGGGTCGCTCTCAGGAGCTCAGTGAATTCCAGCGTGGAACTGTGATAGGATGCCACCTGTGCAACAAATCCAGTCGTGAAATTTCCTCGCTCCTAAATATTCCACAGTCAACTGTCAGCTGTATTATAAGAAAATGGAAGTGTTTGGGAACGACAGCAACTCAGCCACGAAGTGGTAGGCCACGTAAACTGACGGAGCGGGGTCAGCGGATGCTGAAGCGCATAGTGCGAAGAGGTCGCCAACTTTCTGCAGAGTCAATCACTACAGACCTCCAAACTTCATGTGGCCTTCAGATTAGCTCAAGAACAGTGCGCAGAGAGCTTCATGGAATGGGTTTCCATGGTCGAGCAGCTGCATCCAAGCCATACATAACCAAGTGCAATGCAAAGCGTCGGATGCGGTGGTGTAAAGCACGCCGCCACTGGACTCTAGAGCAGTGGAGACGCGTTCTCTGGAGTGACGAATCGCGCTTCTCCATCTGGCAATCTGATGGACGGGTCTGGGTTTGGCGGTTGCCAGGAGAACGGTACTTGTCTGACTGCATTGTGCCAAGTGTAAAGTTTGGTGGAGGGGGGATTATGGTGTGGGGTTGTTTTTCAGGAGCTGGGCTTGGCCCCTTAGTTCCAGTGAAAGGAACTCTGAATGCTTCAGCATACCAAGACATTTTGGACAATTCCATGCTCCCAACTTTGTGGGAACAGTTTGGAGCTGGCCCCTTCCTCTTCCAACATGACTGTGCACCAGTGCACAAAGCAAGGTCCATAAAGACATGGATGACAGAGTCTGGTGTGGATGAACTTGACTGGCCTGCACAGAGTCCTGACCTCAACCCGATAGAACACCTTTGGGATGAATTAGAGCGGAGACTGAGAGCCAGGCCTTCTCGTCCAACATCAGTGTGCGACCTCACAAATGCGCTTCTGGAAGAATGGTCAAAAATTCCCATAAACACACTCCTAAACCTTGTGGACAGCCTTCCCAGAAGAGTTGAAGCTGTTCTAGCTGCAAAGGGTGGACCGACGTCATATTGAACCCTATGGATTAGGAACGGGATGTCACTTAAGCTCATATGTGAGTCAAGGCAGGTGAGCAAATACTTTTGGCAATATAGTGTATTTCTGCAAAATATTTGAACATAAATTTGCCAAATATAAGAGAACATTGTAGTTTGGTTTAAAGGAAGCATTTTAGTTTAATTATAGTTTAGTTTGTTAGGATTTTACAGTTTGAAGAAATAGAAAATGACACCATATGCCAACCGTCACAATGATGAGCATGACAAGGAAGGGCTATATATACTGCATGCATCATTTAGGGCAGGGGTGTCAAACTGGTTCCAGAAAGGGCCGTGTGGCTGCAGGTTTTCTTTCCAACCAAGCAATAGCACACCAGACTCCATTCATCTCATCAAGTCATCATGTTAAGATTAGACTCACTTGATGAGATGACTGGAGTCTGGTGTGCTATTGCTTGGTTGGAAAGAAAACCTGCAGCCACACTGCCCTTTCTGGAACCAGTTTGACACCCCTGATTTAGGGAGTTAATGTTGTATAACTTCTTAAGCTCCTTCAGTTATTTACTGTCACAGGTAGGAGCTTCGGCCGGAGAGTAAGTGATGGGGCTGGTATGATTTAAGGAGGACCGGCCATCGCACGCTGAAATTAGGACCGACCCAGATTACCAGTCCGAGCCTGCATAAAACTGATCTTTGATCTTTGAATGTATCTGTGGAAACAGGATGTGTTTAAAGACATTTTAATTTCTTATACCAGCAAAGTGATTCAGTGTTGGTTTAAAGTGTTTAAAATATCTTAGTTTTTTGTCTGTTTTCTTGATGTACCTATTTTTTCTGAATGGCCTTGAAGAGTGAACTAGATTCTGATCTTCAGCCTGAGAACCAAAGCTGACAGGTTAGGGAAGATTCTCCTGATAAAAGCAGACTATTAGTCTGCAACTTCCTGCAGTTTCTCTTTTTATATGGACATTATTATTTAAAAATGAGGTGTCCCATAAATCCAAAATTTGGCAGCACTAAATCCCGCTGACTCTAAAGCTGAAAGTGTCTTTGAACATCTTCTAGTCGTATGCTTAACTCTCCTCCTCGATGGTTTTCGAGGCGAGCAGCTGCTCCGTCTCATTACATATTTTGGTGGTGGAAGCAGAACGTTTTTTTTAGCATGCTGAGCGGTGATTATCGCAGCGTTGAGACGGCCTCCGGCCTGGATTTGTGAGGCTCGGCGGAGGTTTTTTTATTAGTTTAACCAGTGACGCTGGCTGCTACAGTGAAACACAACAGAAAAGGAGGAGGGGAAAACTCTGAAATTAAAACAAACAAGCAGAGAACCAGAACTGCTGCTGAAGAAAACATTAACAGATGAACAAATTTCACTAAAGCCTTAACAGTGACACGAGTTACAAATATGTGAAACCAAAGGTTAAACAAGTCGCTTTAAGGCCGTTTTCAGTGATTATCTTTAGATTAAAAGTGTCTCTTGTCCTTTTTCTACACAGATTCTCCTTTAATCTTTATTTGCGCCTGTTTTTTTTCATCATACTTGACATGAAGTGTCTTCAAACCAGATTGAGTCTATTTGATGAGGGATTCCTTCACATCCACCTATGGATCTCCTCACCTCACATAAAGCCCAGTTTTATTGACGATGTGATTTACCAGAAACAATATCCTGAGAATTAAAGAATTTTCTTAAACAAATCATTTTTTTTCCCTGTGCAGTGATGAATAAAAGCGAACTGGGACTGAGAATGAATGGCTGTTCCAGAGATGTGTGAACATCTCCAGGATGAGCTGCGCCTTTACTGTCTTACATCATTTCTCCCACATCCAATTTTGACTCCCTTCCCAGCGTTCCCCTCATCCCTCTTTGTTTCTATTTCTGGAAGCTGCTGGAAACACGTCTTAATGAGCAGGAATCCCAGTTCCCACTGTTATTACTGCTAATATTCCTGCTAATAATGAGAAACGTGAGTCTCTCACTTGTTTTCTTTCATAGTGAATAAAAAGTCGGACTAAATTCCCCCCAAATTCTTCCTGGAAACACATTGATTGATAAATGTGTCCTTTAAAATCAAATGAATTTCAAAGTGAGATTGAAAGCCTCGCCATGGGGGGGTGTATTTGTAGTCAAACAATGTGAGGAGGTGTGGAGCATCTTCCGCCTGCAGCTAAGCTCGTCATTATTCGCCTCCATATTTGGGTCATATAGTCCCTCTGTGGTGCCTTCATTTGCATAATCGTAGAATATCGTATCTGAAGCTGTTTTATTTCCATCTACTTGCTATTCTTTAAAATCGTGGACATTTTTAGTCGAGGAAAAATATTTTCTCAGCAAAAACATGATCAGTTCTATTAGCAAATTTAATATTTTAAGATAAATTTAAATTGAGATATTGAAAGCAGACTGAATGTTTTGTGCTTGTTGATTATAAATCTGCTAAAAAAAAAAATATATTTTATATTGTAAAATGTTTATACTTTAGAAATCAGTCAGGGGGGTTTATTGTCTAACATGGCAACGCGTACGCCATCTGCTGGCGGTTCTTCACATTTCAGCTCCTTTTGATCTTATTATTTACAGGATGTGAATGTTTACCAAATATTATCCAGCTCATCAGAATGTTTTATAGTCACTACTGTTTGTTTGTTGTTTTTTTTTGGTACCCTGCTTTACAACAACTCTCATATTTAAAAAAATATATATACATATGGACAATGGATGATGTCCATATATATAGACATTCCCTGTAATGACTTAAACACTAAATGTGAATCTTACATTAAGGCAGATTTCATCTGAGAAAATTAGGTTATTACTTTTCAAGATGATAAAATATTTGTGAAAAATACTCTTAAATTAATTACTTCCTTTGTTAAATACTAATTCCTCCTTACTGTTAGGATTATTTTTGTTATTCATGTATGTGCTTATTAAACCCTAATATTACCTGCCTGTTAGTGTCAAGATGAATGTTTTAGGACGGCTGTTCTGTCAGGATAAAAATTAATCATCTTTATTATGCAGAGACAAAGATTTGTACGGAAGAGGATTAGGGCCACTGAAAAAAAAAAACTTAACTGATTTTTTAATTGTATTTCAGTTTAATATGGGAATTCTGAGTATTTTTCTCAGAATTCTGACTTTTTTCTCAGAATTCTGACAGCTAACAAACATGTTAGCATCAAGCCATTGAATTGAGAAAGCTTCCTGGAGAGGTGGCGAAACGTCTTCAAATCTTGAAAACCAAGTCCAGTGGATATTTTTTGAATTTTTACGGAATCAAGCCATAGCCATGTCTGCTTTAGAGACTAGCTCTCTTGTTTTAATGACCTTCTGCTCCTCCATTAATGAGGGGACCCCTCGGGGATGTAAAAAGTTGCCTAATTCTAGTCAGAATTCTAAGATTAAAGTCAGAATTCTGAGATATATTAAACTGAAAGAAAATTTAAAAATCAGTTAACTTTTATTTATTTTTTTCAGTGGCCCTAATCCTCTTCCGTAGATTTGGAAACGAAATGCAGACAAAGTGAATAATTCTTAACAGTGAGTCTTGCCTTTATGCATTCGGGTTGTGCTTGATCTAAGAACACTGTGTGATATTTTTATATGGCTGCATCCAGTAAAGTCTCCTCACAAACATCTACGGTGCCTTGCAAAAATGCAAACATTTTCTGTGAAGAATCAACAAGTTGGAGACAACCATGCAGTGGAACAAAGTTTATTGAATATTTTAACATTTTTTTAGCAAATAAACTGAAAGAAATTAGGTGTGCAAAACTATTCAGCCCCCTTCAGTTAATACTTTATAGCAGCACCTTTTGTTTCGATTACTGCAGGTCTCTGCAGGTTTGTCTCTATCAGCTTTGCTCATCGAGAGCCTGAAAATTTTACCCATTCCTCCTGCAAAGAAGCTGGAGCTCAGTGAGGATGGAGGGAGAGAGTTTGTGAACAAAAGTTTCCGCTTTTTCCAAAGATTCTTGATTGGATTCAGGTCTGGGTTTTGACTAGGCCATTCTAACACCTGGATACATTCATTTGTGAACCAATTGTAGATTTTCCTTTATGTTTTGGATCCTCGTCTTCTTGGAAGATAAATCTCCGTCCCAGTCTCAGGTATTTTGCAGAATGCTCCTGTATTTGTCTCCATCCATCTTTCCATCCATTTTAACCCTCTTCCCTGCTGAATAAAAATCAGGCCCATATCATGACGCTGCCCCCACCATGTTGGACACCAAACATAATGTTTTGCATTGTTGCCGAAAAGTTAGATTTTTGTTTCATCTGATCAGAGCTCCTTCTTCCACGTGTCTCAGGTGGCTGTTAGCAAACTTTAAACAACGACTACTTATGGATACAACAGTATCTGATGCCTGCCTGGTGTGTTCCTTGTGCTTCCTGATGCTCTCTGTGATTCAAACAGACCTCTGAGACGATCGCAGAGCAGGAGCATTTATACGGAGACCTGATTCCACACAGGTGGATTCTGTGAATCATCAGTCGTTTTGGTCAACATCGGAGCATTCAGAGATCCTCACTGCACTTCTGGAAAGAGTTTGCTCCATGGAAAGTAAAGAAGCCGATACAAAAAAAAAATTATTTTATATATTTAGGTGCGAATCTGAGTGCTGCAAGGTGGAGCAGTTTGTAAGGCAAGGAAAGGCAAATTTATTTGTAGCACAATTCAGTACAAGGACAATGCAAAGTGCTTTACATGATTAAAATACAGGAAGATAAAACAGAATCAAAGCAAATAGGAAAAAAACAACAGAAAAGAATATTAAAAACAGTTGGCATAAAGAAAATAAAAAAGTTGAACTAATAATGTTTTAGTTGAACTGTTTAACTAGAACAGTGGAAGGCAATCCTAAACAAATGTGTTTTTAGTCTTGATTTAAAGGAACTCAGGCTTTCCCCACTTTTACAGTTTTCTGGAAGATTGTTCCAGATAAGTGGAGCATAGGAACTAAATGCTGCTTCTACATGTTTAGTTTTGGTTCTAGGTCTGCAGAGCAGGCTGGAGCCAGAAGACCTGAGTGGTCTGGAGGGTTGATACACTGATAGCAAGTCTGTGATGTATTTAGGTGCTAAGCCCTGTAGCCTTGTAGCAAGAAGGTTCTGGGTTCGATTCCCGGCCAGAGGTTTGCACCTAAACATAACCATTAGGTTAACTAGGATTTCTAAATTCTCCTCAGGTGTGAATGTTTGTGTGCATGGTTGTACGTCTTTGTATGTCTCTGTTTCCCCGCGACCTGCTCAGGGTTAACCCCGCCTCTCTCCTGTAGACTACTGGAGATAAGCACCACCGCCACCCTGGCGGAATAAGCAGGAGAAGATGGACGGAGGTTTGAAGCCTGAAATGTGGCAAAAAGTTGAAAAGTTCAAGGAGGCCGAAAACTTTCACTAAGGCGCTCAATGATGTAATGATTTGTTTGTATAAAGTTATTTTTTAACTTGTATTCTGGGCCGAGTATGATTAGGATTTCTGTCAAAATCTGTTGTCATGTTTCATAGTAATTGTCGTGGGAAAAAAGTATTCAACTATTCATCCTAGTTAAATAAACGGAGATCGATGGATTTCACTCAGTCGGCACATTTATTAATAATCTTTGCAAAGAGAGAACAGTCATCATACAGCCTTCATGGCATAGCATTCTGCTCTGTTCTGATCTGGGCAGGGTTCGTCCCCTAGTTACAACAATGGAAAGCAGTCAGAGTCACAACAAATTACACACACTTTGCTTAACAGTAGCATGTTATGAATAAACCTTGAGAAAGAATCTAGATTGTTATGGGAAGAATCTATGTCTGGTCTACAAACAACATTCTGCAGGGAATGGTGTGGCCTTGAGAGAGAAACAGACTGAGTGAGAACTTTTATAGTGAGTAAATATGAATATTAATATATAATAGAAGAAAGATATAAATTTTCCCACAACAGTCCACCCTTTCGATTATAATAGGATATTATCCTTGTGTAATCGATATAATAAAAAAAAGGAAAATTTATGAATATAAAAAACTAAGAAACTAAAATTGTGAGTTTATGTAAAGAAAGCTAAAAACTAAAACACTAAAAATATTTTTAAAAAATTAATAATAAGAAGAAAAATAATGATAATTAAAAAATAATGAATCAAAAATCCACAACTGCATTAAGTCGGTGGACAATGTTAAATAATTTTAATAGATGGAAAAATTATGGAAAAGATAATGATAGCTAAAATATGTTGCCAATAAAAGGAGCCCTGGAATCACACCTTAGTTGGCAAAAATATTTACTGTTTTTCCCCATTATGATACTTTTATGGTAAAATATCTATTTGCTGAAAATTTAAATTTTTAGTTCTTATCATTATCAATTATCCTTTTTGTTTCCCTGGAAAGAGAAAAGTTCAAATCAGTCAAAACAATAGACCCCTTCATGTCTACAAACTGTAAGTCAAATTATTAATCTGAGCTTCATTAAAAGTAAAAAGGATCAATCTCTATGCAAAATGTTAAAATCATAACACAAAGATGTTTCACGCAGATGACGAGTTCAGCTCTTCAGAATCAGGGTCAGTCAAAGCTCACATTGAAAAGTTGGAGGATTTAATCTCAGCGCTCCTCTTTCCCAATGGTAGCTGAGACCCGATCATCAGAGTTCATTCTCTAATCCAGAAATCTCTGACCATCAGCCATCAGCTGCTCATCTAACACTTGGACTTTCTTTTATTATCAAGAAAAGTAATATCAAACACTTAGTTACTAAAAATGTTAATCTTCTATTAAAATACAACACATCACAACACATTTCCCTTCTCATTCATGTTGTATGATTAAAAAATCAAAAAGCCAAAACTGATGTCAGACATCTTCAGGTGGGCGTCTTCATCTTTCTGTTGATGTTGGTCCCTTATACAGGCGACATTTTGTACGCGGATCAATGGGTGGTCTGCAGAGCAGCTGGTCCTCAACACATCAGGTGGACGACTGATGTGTTAATTAACCAATCAGAGGGGATTATTCTGCCCCTTTATTCTGATTTGTTTCGTTGAAGCTTTTCCTGGTTCCTTCCAGATGAGCTCAGATGAGCTCTGATCACTTTCTTTGATGACTTTGAGCCACACCTCCTCCTGCTGAAGGATGGAAGGATGGCTGAGAAGGTCCTCCATCAGGATCTCCAGGCACCTTGGTCCCTCTGTAGAGCCTTCTCTGACTAAGGGGAAAAAAGGTCTTGTAGGTCATTTTAATGTGTCACCTGTCAGTCCCAGTCTGGCCAGAGGTCAGTGGTCTGGCCCGTTCTGTGGTCCAGGAACGGGTCGACCCGTCATGAGCTCATGTGGAGGAAAACTGGGAGTCAAAGTTACCAACATGCTGAATTAAAGAGCTGAGGGAAAGACAGATCAGATGTTATCTTACCCTTTCACAAACAATAGTAGATAAAATAAGTTCATGTAGCTTAAAGAACTTTAGATTAAAATTTGAACTTTAAATTTTGTCACAAATCATTGAATTATTCCATAATTTCAAACTTACCCAGTAAATGTACTTCCTTAGTATTCGTACCACTTATCACTTCTGCACCTGCAGAAATCCAAACAAGCTTCTCCTCAGCAGAGGACTGTGTGTGTCAGTGGACTGCAGCGCTGTAAACAAGGGGAGACGCTGCAGCACAGCCTTCTGTTGCTTCCACCAGACACGATGTGTGTGGAAGAAGAATATAGGCTTTCCATCCGATTTCAAGAATGATGTTTCCAAGGCGAAGCAAAATCAAAGAACCAGAAACAAGAGTTTCAAGAGGTGAAGAAACACCAAACCAGGGGAGCAAGAAGCTGAACCATCAACAAACATCAACAAAGCTGATTTTTCCCAAACGCGCATCAGACAGTCAGGCTGAGGTGTTCAAACTTCATCCAGCAGTCTAGCAGTCGTTTCTGTCCTCTGCTGCTAAGAGTTACCTTAATAGATCGTTTTCCTTTATAAGGCCATTTTATTCCCTTATTTATTTACTTTACTGGTTTAGTCATAATTTAGTATTTTATTTAGGTTGTTTATTTATTCTGCTCTCAATTACCAACCCAGATTCCACATGGACTGTTCCAGATGGAAAAATAAACAGCATCTATATGGATCCTTATTAGTTTAGCTTTGCTGTTTTTCTCTTGTTTTATCTTCTTTCCACCCTTTTCTTCATCAGAACAAATAAAATATGTTCTGTTGAACCTCCAGATATATCTGAGCTATGGATTCATTGAGAATAGGTCATTTTAAAGCCTCCACCATTCATCTTAATGTAGGAATTAAATCCTGTTATTTATATCATCTATCATTGTAATCATTATTATTAATGTTATCGTTATTATTATTATTAAATAATGTTATAATCGTCATTATTTCCAATTGAGTCATTTGAACACCGTATAATTATTAACCAATAATTATGTTAAATAAATTTGCATATTTATTCCAGATCAGCTTAAGATAGATTTACTTCTTAAAGAATTTTAAATAATGTAAAAGCAAATTCAATCAGCCTAATTTATTTTTATACAAGTTATTTGTGCTACTCACATATAGATTTATTTACCCTTAAAGTTTAATCTAAATCCTAAAGAATTAAGGTTAATAAATTAAACTTTAGCATTTAGCATTTAAATAATGACACAGGTCTTTGATTATTTGAAGAAATGCCCAATTATTGTTAAACAAGCATAATCTGTTCATTTGATTAAATTTTTAAAATCTGTCTCATTAAACTTTATTTGCTGTGACATTTTAACCTTATATCAATCCCCTTTATTACCAATTTAAACAGCTGTGCATTATCTTTAACACATTTAACTCCTGCTTTGTTTTGAAAACAGGTTAGGGAAAAGAATGAGCCACAGAAACTACAAACTGTCCTTATTTTACAGTTTAACCTTAATTATTCACTCATTTCTATTTTACCAAGACAAAAAAAACTAAATTATCATTTCACAAATGGACAACATGCAATAGTTAGAGTGGATCCACAGACACTACAGACAACATATAAGACAAACAGATAAGACAAACAAAACACAAACAAATGGCCATAACATAAATGATTAAACGTAATTGTTGCATGCAAACCTTCATGTGTGTCAGGCCCTTTTCTCTCATTGGGGGGGACCCTTAGCCCGCCCATCTTTACCGAACCTCCTGTAACTGGGTCAACGGTAAAATGGACGCTTTTCTGTCTATTTATACGCAGGTACTTTAACTCTAAACAGCGAATCAGTTACTATTCTGCTGTAAGCCAACCATTTATAACTTTATGTCAGGTGCTATTTCAGTCCTAATTCTGAAAGTTAGGATGTTTTTTATCATCCTTGATTTAAATCCATTAAGCAGGTTTTAGGTTTTATTTATTTTTAAACATACTTGTTTTAAATGTGCCAGAAATTATTATTATTATTTCACTCTCTCAGGAAAATATGCCAATTTGATTCAAATCTTTCAGGAATTAATTATTTATTTTTGCAAATCTATAATTTAAGGTAATAAACTCATAGCTTTTATATATTTTAGTTGCATTTTCCCAAACTTCATCCCATATATTTGGTTAACTGTAAGGTTTATTTATTTTAAACACTTAAGGGATGAAAATTGCTGATTTCATTGATCATATGTTTTAAATGATATACATGTGTATTAATATTTTTGGAGGAAAGGGAAATTTAATTCTCTTAGTTTTTCATTTAGTGAAATCTAATTCAGATTAAACTGACACATAACTTTAGATTTTATCCTATTGGATTATATTATTCATTCTTTTTCCTCTATAAGTTGCTGTTTTGTTTACATTTTCATAAGGCAGAGCAACAATCACCTTTTCTCTGTCTTAGTCAGAACCTCAGACATTCATGGCACAGGGACAAAGCAACATACCACAAAATCATGAAGAGATGAAGCTAATCTCTCCGGTTTGCTGCTGTGGAAATAGAGAATTTGGTTTGTGACTAAAACCTGTGCGCATTTCACAACTACTGTGTCAGACCATGTTTGGACCCTTTTCTCTCTCTGGATTTGCCTAAGTTTTCATCTCCAGGTCCGTCCATAACATTATGGAACATGGTGACAGCAGGAAATGAACAAAACGAGACCCGTCCTGTTTTTAAACAACCACAGGCCTGATAATAAACGTTTTGTTTTCCAGTCCTGAAGCCGACATAGGAAAAGACAGTTGCTGCTGAGTTTTTCTCTTTTAAAAAGATAATTTTTGGTTTAGATACTTAAGGTTGGTTCTAATTTGATCAAAAATTACTCTAAAACAATCATGGTTTAGTGAAAGCCAACCAAGCCGTTCATTATCACCCTCATTAGACATTTTCCCACAGATTCATGTCAAGAAAGTCAGTCTGTCAGCAAGGATTTTCTTCATTGCAAGATGCAGAAAGGAATCTAATAAGAGAAAGTTATCAAACTTTTCTTGAATAGTTGGAATTCTATGGAAATAGAATATGAAATAAAAGAAAAGAAAAGAAAAAAAAGAAGATATATAATCGATCACTTTACCCTTTACTGATTGCTGCCAACAGGCGGTTTCAGTCCTGGAGCTTCACCACCTCAGTCCAAAAAGGTCAGCCATTTCTCTAACAAAAAAAAATTATTCACTAATTAAAAAAATAATTTAGCACCGGAGAGAAGGAAAGCCTTATGTTGGTGCACCTCCTCCTTGTTTCCCCACAAAAAAAAATTCCCCAGTGTCTCTGTCCTCATGTTTTTTTGCACACACACACATTGTGGAGCAGGTTGCAGCTCAGGTGAGCTATTAGGGTCAGGGGTTCAGAGCAGATGAAAATCCTTTTCTCTCATTAATACATAAACATTATAAAGTGTTATTTAGTGCGTTTGTTCAGAATGAGCTCTTCTCAGGAGAGAAAGCTTTACGATGTAAACACAGCTGTTATCCTGGGTTCAGCCTATCTCTGTCTTTGTTCATATAAATACTGTTGGATTCTCGTCAAAATACAAAAACATCTTTCCCTGAAATTCCCCCACAGTCAGACAGATTTGCATATTAAATGTGTTTGTGAGTAAATGTTGTGCTCCAGGCTCTTCTTTTAGTCTGCAGAACTCATCAGGGGCCAGCAGAGGAATCCAAGAGCTTATTAAGAGCATTTAAAACCACAAATACATTATGTGACAAACACTGAAGAATAATGAGGAAGAAATTTGACAAAATAAACTGGTTAAAAAGATAAATCCTTTATTTTTTATCCAGTTAAAACCGTTTACTAATAATTGTTGATGTAAAAATATAATTATAAAATGGGAGGTAGGAGATGTGTGGAATATTTCTTGCCTCTAAAAGGTGTAAAGTTTTGCAGTACCAGATATGTCCAGCAGATGTCAGACTTTAACAATTTTACAATAATCTGATTTAAATGTTTTGTTTCTATTTATAGAAAAAACAATAAAAAATTAATGATTCGGATTCAAATGCAGCAGTTTAACGAACACACTTATTCTGCACCTCATAAAACACTTACTTTAAAAATGTTTAAACTTTTTAAAATTATTTTAATTGTTACAAGCTGGACTAAGTCTAAGATTAAGTAGGCCTATACGTGTAATTTTTATTTTTTATTATTATTAATTTATTTACTTTTAGCTTTTTATCCTTTCATTCATATTTTATTGGAATAAAAAATCTTAAGTTATTTCCATGATATTGATCTTTTCATATTTTATAATACTTAACTTTATAATTATAAATTTTCTTTCACTCATCCCTTTTTAAATAATTAAAAAATCTTGAAATATTTTTACTTGTTTTTGTTTTTTTATATCATTATTTAAATTTTAATTAAATTTCCAACGCTTGTTCCATGTTTTGTAAAAAAAATTTATCTCACCCCCCTTACTGTTTTTTATAACTTTTTTTCTATTATTATTTCATTTTTGCGTTTTAACAAATTTGTACAGCAGTTTTTTTTTTTACTTTTAGCTCTTATGATAATTGTCTGAATAAGTTTGATCTCATCTTACATAAGTTTTTCATTTCAACTTAGATTTTTAAGTGTTATTTTTTTCCTGTGTCGATTTAAATATTAATGCTTTTCTTGTTATTTTTAGATGCATATATTAATAGTTTAATCTTTCTTTAAATCATTATTCTTTAATTACGCTCATTAATTTAACTTTTCTCCAAATCTGATTTAATCGGAATATATTTCCTTATTTTCACCTTTTATTGTAATAATTTCATTAATTGTGTGTTTTTGTTATTTTATTGCTTTCATGAAGGCTTGCGCTGGAGCCGTTCTGCGCATGCGCAGACCGCTGAGTCCACTTTGGGGGAAGTTTGGGAGAAAAAACCCGCTGGCGTTTCTGTTCCTTACTTTCCTGTCTGGAGATTAAAGTGGGATTAAAAGCTCTTCACAGGTACAGCAGCGGCTTCATTTAACTCCTGGATGTTATTATTGTTAAAATATAAACAGTTTATCCGCTAAAATGGGTTTGAAGGCGTTAATGAGGCAGGCCAGGTGTTCCACGCATGATTCGCCCGCTGCGTGTTTTACCTGCTGACAAGCAGCGACGTGTATTCGCTTCATTCTGACTACATTTAAACATTTAGTGGCTTTTTTAACGCGGATAAAAGTTCAATTTAGCTTTATTAGTTAGAATTATACGAAGTTTCATTTTTGTTTCTCTTTTGCTTGAAGGAATGACTGAGTCATCAAATCTGGAGCAGCTCGCAGAAATAGGTGAGTAAAGTCAGGATAATTATCATGCCGTAAAAATTCAAAAAATATCCACTGGACTTGGTTGAATGACTATAACCTGGATTACTGAGAACCTTCATCAGATAATTATCATGCTTTCACCAGGGGCGGATCTAGGACACCAGGGGCCCTGAGGGTAAAAATGAGACTGAAGACTTTCTGGTAAATCCCGTTCTAATGTAAAATATGACAGATTACTGATTAAGTAAATTTCTAGTATACATGCTATCACACGTAACAATTCCCCCTCCATAACATGGGGAGAAATTAATTCGCCTGCAAGTCTTTAACTGTGTTTATTCCAGGGGTGGGAAGTAGCGAATTACATTTACTCAAGTTACTGTAATTGAGTACTTTTTATGAGTAATTTGTAATTTTCTGAGTAGTTTTAGAAATATGTAATTTTTACTTTTACTCGAGTAAATTTTAACCTAAGTAGTTTTAATTCGCTTTAAAACCCCCTCACGTTACTGAGTAAAAAAAATAAAAATAAAAATACTGATGATGAAAAAATTAAATATGGCCAGAAATGCAAACCCCTGTGTCACGGAACCGAAACTTAATTGCCATTAAAAAATAGAATAAGATTTTTGACTTTTAACAGCACTTTATTTACACAATTCAAACATATAAACAATTGGTGTAGAAATAAGTGACAGTTAAAAATCACTATTAAACTAAAACAAGTGTCAGTTAAAACCATTAAATGAGGAGCTTGTTAATAACAGTGGCATCCTGTTGTGTTTTAGTTTGATTTCTGGTATCTTTTGGTCATTTCATTTTGTGTGCATTTTGAAAACTTTAAAACGTAGTTTAAATTTCTTTATTCCTATCATGGTGTCTGTTGGACAGTAGGATTGAAAATTGTTTGCACTTTATAGTTCAGGTTGTGACTGTCCTTGTGCTGTGAGGAAGTATGTTCTTTAGCCCAGCTGATCTTTTGCAAGTGTGGATTTCCACTGAAATACGCCTTGAAATCGATTAAAACACCTTGTGCTCAATTCGATTCATGACTCATCGTTTTTTGCATTAAATAACTCAAAGTAACTAAGTAACTTTTACTCAAATTACATTTTAAATGAAGTAATTTTGTTCTTTTACTTGAGTAAATTTTAAGATGGGTAATTTTACTTTTACTCTGAGTAAAATTTAGGCAAAGTAAAGATACTTTTAGTCAATTACAATTTTTTAGTACTCTTTCCACCTCTGGTTTATTCCTCTCTTCATCAACAACAAACTCTGTGGATTTTTATTGACATTTGATAATTATTTGCCAAAGTTATAAGAGGGAAATAATATATTTTAGCCACCGGATATAATCGGTCTCCCCCATCATATGGGAAAAAATAAACAAATCCTGTGAATTTTGAAACAGTTTTTTTCTATATTATGTTTAAAACATTTTTTTGTTTTTACATTTTGAAATCCAAAATAATTAAAATAAATATGACTGTTGGTTTGATGATCTTTATGAGATATGATTTCAATTCTCAACTTTTTCTGAACTTTTTTTTTTGGAATATTGGTAAATTGTTAGATAAACATTTAAACAGAAAATACATTTAATAAAGATCATCAAAGGAGGAACGGATTATATCAGGTGGCTAAAATATATGATTTCCCTCTCATAACTCTGGTAAATAATGATCAAATGTCACCAAATTCACGGAGTTTGTTGTTTAGATGTTTGTGATATCATGTCGTATACTAGAAATGTCCTTAATCCAGTAATCTGTGATAGATTAGAACAGGATTTACCAGAAAGTCTACTCTCATCTTTTCAGGAACTCTTAATTTTTGTGTCCTGCTATCAGCCAGTTTCTATCCTCTTTTATCACCAATGAAATATTATAAATACTCACTATGTGTTGGAAAACTGTGTTTGGTGACTGACTTTTATTTTTCAGGCTAAAGTGAGAGAAGTTGGAAAAAGACAGATTCTATTGGCATTAACAAAAAATTTAATAAAAAAACAAACAAAAACAAAACAGCTTAAAAAGGACCATGACTATTTATTTATTTAGTTTACAATTTTGTAAAGAAGAGCTGCTGATTAAACTGGCTCTTACAACCTTCACATGATTATAGGAGTTGTTTTTAGTGAAAAATTGATCAGAAACGCTGTGAAAATGATCCCATCCTCACAAGGTAACAGAATTTCATACAACACCAGGACAAAAAACATCAGTCTGTTTAGCAACAGCTACAGTAGTGGTGTCGACTTCTTCTTCTGCATGTGAAAGCTACAGGCTGCTTTCCTGTGCATGCTGCCACCATCTGGTGAATTCCAGTACTGCTTATTTTATTCTTGGCTGGGGCTCTTAGGGATGACGGAGGAGACTCATCCACGACCTCCAAAACTAAACTCTCCTCTTGCATGTTTCCGCTGTCCATAGCGTTCCTTGACAGCGTCGTTTCTAAGTCACCAATTTAGTGCTACTTGGTCCCAATGGAATTTCCCTTTGGGAACCTGCTAGCACTAAGCTGCTAACTGGTTAGCAAGATGCTTCCGACAAACCGGCTACAATCAAACTTGATTGCGAACCTTCCGCCACAACAATCCCGCCCCCTTAATAATAGACCAATCACATTTACTTTATTCACTCATGTAAAGTCGGGCACCACTCGGGAGAATTCAGAAATGCAACGGTTGAAACAGCCGCTTCTCTACGACTTTAAGTGTAAGTTAACTGTTTCTGAGCCCTTGTACAGACAGACTGCCAGTCCTCCAGTTTATTCCTGATCTCCAGCCTTTCAGTTTCTGTGTTGAGTCCTCAAGCGAATTCAACACCAAAAATTAGTAGATTCCTGAAATCACACCTTTACTTGAGCTATCGTTGCAAGGATTTCTGGTTTGGATAAATCTTTGTTTTTTCCTAATAAAGCTTCTGAGCTGAAGGTATTTAAAGAAGTATTTTATATTTATAATACATTTCTGCTTGAATTCTTTAAAATACATTATATAAGCTGAATTTGCTTGGCATAAATCACGAATTTTTTCAATTCCTTTTGTGGCCCATTGTTTAAATACAACCTGCTCTTCCAGGAGTAAAATCCTGTTTTCCCATATTGGAGTAAACTCTAATAGTATAACTGATTCTTTTGTGAATTTCTTTACATTATACCATATTAAGATCACGTTTTTAACAATAGGGTTAAAAATACAAATCCTTTTAGTTGACCTGGTTGTGTTTCAGCTCTGACGTCCATGAACGGAAATGTTTAGCACAGAGTTGGCTGAATAATGATGTGGGCAGTGGCGTAACTTTCTGACGGACTGGTGTGGACATGTCCCCACCAATAATTTCCACTGATTTCCTTCAGCCAACAGTAACTGGGGTTGGATGCAGCTGTCTGTGTTCAGAGCGTTTTCACTCTGTGTTTTTTTCCTCGCTCTCCCGCTGCTCTCGAATCCCACCTCTTGAAATATCATGTGATCTGTCGCTTTGGGACATATTATTTGGGGTCACTATTCACTGCGTACAGAGTCGCTACGTGGAGGAGAAACACAGCAGCACTCAGTGAATTTTAACCGGCAGCTACTTCCATATTAGCCTCGCAAGACCATCCTGATCTCGCGAGCTTTCAAGGTTTCACTCGCTAATCAGTCTGGAGACTCTCCGTTAAAGAAAATTTGGAGCCGTTCACCAAACGAACGTCCAATCAGCGTTGGCTTTGAGGCGGGTTGAGGTGTGACGCAACGAGAAGCGCGACAGTTCAGTCTAAAGAACATGGCGGCTTCAGCCGATGAAACTAGCGTTAGCGTGGCTATCGAGCAAGTTTTATCGGAATTACAGAGTATTTCTTCACTGAAAGAAGAGCAAAACACTGCTCTGGAGGCTTTTCTCAGAGGAAAAGATGTTTTTGCTCTTCTCCCAACTGGTTTCGGCAACAGTAGCCTGGCTGTTAGTACGTCATATGCTTCGTTGATCTGATTGGTTTATTTGGCCCGTCTATCACCAACATAGGCCAATCAGCTAACCAGTATTTTCGCCCCTTCCCAAAATTACTTCAACAGAAGGTTTCCAGATGGATATGCAGAGCAAATCCATCTGGCGGAGTCAGGTTACTTCCATATATGTTTAAGTAAAATTTAGGAGACTGGTTGGTTAAAAAAATTGGAGATGCCACCGAAAAATCAGTGCGTAACAAATATGGAGCTTTTTCTGCTAAAAATGACAACAGATTGTACATTTAAAGAAGTTAAAAAAGCTGGGCTTCTCAGAGGAACGTTACTCAGAGTTACACATTAGAATGAACACAGATCTGTTTTTTCTTATTGAACAGAGAATCAGACTGCAGAGCTTCTAGATATCTTGAAAATTATTTTCTCTGGCATCATTATATTGGTAGTCAGGTTCATGAATCTATATTTAAGCAAAGCAGAGACACAATTAGGGAGAACTGTAGCTTTAAAGGTGAAACAGATTTACTGGGATATGCAACATGCAATAAAACATGTCTCTAACTTTACAAGAGAAAATATGCAATGCTATAATAAAATTCAACATATGTTTTTGTCTTTTTTTAAATAGCTGTGCCAGCCAACCCAGATACAGCCAGACTCACAGGACACAGAATTAAAACTAAAATATAAGAAGCCTGCAAAAATTAAAATACAAGTAATACAAATCAGTGTGTAAATGACTTTTTGAAATATAAGATTC
Organism: Cyprinodon diabolis; assembly: GCA_030533445.1. Lineage (NCBI taxonomy): Eukaryota > Metazoa > Chordata > Actinopteri > Cyprinodontiformes > Cyprinodontidae > Cyprinodon > Cyprinodon diabolis. The sequence goes on along the minus strand of CM060078.1, from coordinate 8,682,781 downwards.
AATATATAGACTTTGGCTCTCAATGATATATGGGACAAATTTCTACATTTGATTATGCTGCTTGTGAAGGAGGATAATCACTGATGCAGCTGAAAGGGAAGCCATGGATGGATGGATGGATGGATGGATGGATGGATGGATGGATGGATGGATGGATGGATGGATGGATGGAAGTTGTGTCCATTCTAGGGATGCAGAATATATTGTTGTTGGCATCGGATATCGGCTGTTATTCGTCATTTTTTATTCATTGTTTTTTAGCCCTTTATAATCAATGCACTAAAGGCAGTAGGGTTGTACCGATAGTAACATTTTCAACTCGATACCGATACTTGGGAAAATATTCGATTTTTGATACCACAAGGATAAAAACAAAGAAATATTTTTACTAATAAATAAAATACAAAAAATAAATACAATAAACAATGAGAACAATATTTTGAGGTTGTATGCTGTGCACAATATCAAGCAAGCTTGACAAAAAAAAATTAACTGAAGTGTTCTTCCCTTGTCTCTGCTTTACACACATAACAATGACATTAGCCAAACCATTAGCCAGAAAGTGCATTTCCCTCTATGCTGCACTCTAGATGAATGACTATTTAGGTGCCACTGGTGGTAGCACTACTTCTTCTTCTTCCTCAAAAACGTCTTTTTTACAAACTTAAAAACTTCTAAAGACGAGGGAAAAAATATTGATACATTAAAATATCACAATATCTTCATATGCTGATATATTGCCATTTAAAAACACCATATCAATCTCTTTTACTAATGAAATATTGCTATATGTCATCGTTATGCTACGAAATCCCCCGAAAATTCACGAAATTTTGCCATATTTTTATATGTTGATATATTGACGCGGTATCGACCTATTTTACTTACAAAATCTCACAAGAATTTGCAAAATATCACGAGAGTTTGTAACAGAACGATGAAATTTCACGAGATTTTGAAAGTAAAATAGATCGATACCGCGTTTTTAAAAATCTATTTGATATCAGCATATGAAACTATATTTGAGTATATTATTTTTCAAAGTGTCAGAAATGGATAACAAAACTGCTATTTTCAATGAATACTTATTTTTGTCCAGCTTTAACATCAATATCGATATCGGTTATCGGCTACATGAGGTTTAAAATATCGGCATATCGGATATCGGCCAAAATCCCAATATCGTGCATCCCTACTTTGGACCCTTTTTTTCTTCTCTCCGCTTCATTTCTGTGACTTCAAGAGCACTTTTCAGTCACCAACATTTCTGTAAATTTATTCATTGTCAATTAACGTTAGATGGACATATTACTTGCCTGATTTATTTATGTAGTTTATGATCATTAACGTGACGTTAGTCTTGAATTGCTAGCTGTGGCTGGCATTGATACTTGTGAAAAAGAGTATTGTATTCGGATACAATGTTTTAGTATCGATACCTTTTTAAGTATCGATACTTTTGACGACCCTAAAAGGCAGGCATCTGTCTATAACTATAAATATCAGTGTTCTGTGATTGTCTTGTGTTCTCAACAATAGGAAAGCCTTCAATAAATATGTTTGAGCTCATTTATGGAAAATATAAACCCTATTGAAAGCGTTCAGGTTGAGTAGCTGTAGGTCCAGCAGCCCCCACCCTTAGAGCGCCCCCACCAACTTTTATCACAAAGTTACACCCTTGGATGTGGGTAGCATTAGAATACTGTTAATATGTGTAAAATTGGTATGTTTTAAAAGAATCAAGACACCTTCTGTTTGTTTTGTTTTTGTTTTCTTCACCATTTGAATTGTTCACTTGGTTCAATATAAATGGTTAGATTGATGAAGCTCCATCTGGAGGAAAAAGGGAAGCCTTCCTGACTATATATACTATGTTTGTTCATTTCTAAACACTCAAATATTGTTTTCTGGTATGTTTAAATCAGACTTTTCATTTAGATTAACTGTTATTTATTGGATAGGTTATTGATCATATTTCTTGAAGTCTGAAAAGCTGTTTGAGCCTTTAGGTTAGTTTGTGCAGCTGTAAAGCATGGTGGTGGCCGCATCATGATGTGGAATGGCTTTATAATGGTGCTGATTATGGGGGAAATTTACAGGAAAAAACTTTTTGTGAACTTCCTCCTGGTTAGAGTTGTGAGGGACTCCTTTTTCCATTTGTTTTTGTGTTTTTAACAAAAATATGAATCTATCTGAAAAAGCTCAGGGATCAGATCTCCAGCACTACTTAAATGTTCTTAAACAGATAAATAAAGTTTTATTCAGGGGGAAAGAGTGGAAAATCTCTCTTTTTTATAAATCTATAGACCTCACTTAATGCAGCGACGTGATTCATTTTTAGGAGGACATCCAAAGATTTCCTTCTTGTTCACCCAAACTCTCATCATTTAAGTCCAGATCTGTTTAGCTGATTTTTTAGCGTTGTTCTGCAGATCAGTTCCAGCTTTACAGCTTCATATCTGGTTCCTACATTGTCTGCGTTGAAGTAAAGCTTTTTTTGGCAGCTCTCTGTGAGCAAATAATTTCCTCTTCCTTATCAGAGCCAAATGTTTGCAACAAGCTTCCCCCTGAGCTCCAGACAAACAGCTGAAACAGGATTACAAAGGGTTTCCTCCCAGTCTGCTGGCTCTGCTCCAAGCTGCTCTTTTCCTCATTCTCACTGTTGTTTCTGGTAAAAGATAAGAACATAAATTACTAAACAGTGGGTAGGGGGGTGGGCTGCGTATTTCCTCCTGCTTTTATCTGTTGCATCCAGTCATCACAGGGTTGGATAATTGTTTCTAATATTAACTCTTTGGGGTCTCTGCTGTCATTTCAGAGCTGCAGAAAGAGGAAGATGAGGATGAGGAGCTGCAGCAGCAGAGCGTCCCTGATGGTCCCAGCAGCACGTTCAGCCCTGATCCATCCCATCCCTACTATGATGTCGCTCGGCATGGAATCGTCCAGGTTTCAGGTCGGAGACTGCACTTACTTTTTATTTGCCCGTTATTTTTAAATGTTTAATTCCCAGAAAATAAAATTATTTATTACTATAAATGAATTCCAAGATTGAAGACACAAACCGATTTAATTTTAGAGTGTTTATTATTGCAAGATTTGAATAGAATAATCCAAAAATGCCTCCACTCTACCATTCTGGCAAATATCAGTCAGGCTCTGCATGAATGAGCAGCAGCACCCTCTAGTGGATGGTTCTAACACTACAAGAATGAAGAAATTCCTTTTAATTGCACGTTATCAATTAATCTGATGGCACCTATTTTACTCTGATTAACTATTAGTCCTCAAATTCTTATAGTTTATTTATTTATATCCCCACTGTTTATATTTCAATATCGTCATAAACTCTGAAGTGAAAATAAAAGAGTTAACCAAACTAACTTGATTCATGAGATGCTAGATTATAATGCTTTATTTAAAAAAAAAAGGTTTATAAAAACAATTTTCGTCAGATACATTATATCAGATATAACTGGCTCTGCTTGTTTGCGCAGAACTGCTTCCGGTTTATCATAAAGTTCATATGTTCCTTAAAGGTGGAGAAAAAGCTAGAGAATTGGAAAATGGAAAGTTTGACAAAAAGTCTCTGGAAAATGAGGATTCTACTTGTTCTTGTTGATGGCAGTAAAATTATTTCTAAGAGCAATAAAAGAAAATTAAAAAGCATTAAATTAGAGTAACTCATTCCTGTATAAACCCTGTTGTCTCTATTATCAATAATTATACAAATGGGAAAAAATATAAATATTAAAAAAAATAAGCGGTATTTGGATCTCAAAGATTTCCTCGTTTATTCTTTTTTTAAAGAGGGAAAAAAAGCAGTTCTGGGAAAAAAAACCAGTAATTATCACACATGTTTTCTTTTTTCAACAAAACCCTTGTTCCAATGTTTCTCCAGTTTTCCCGTTTCCTGCTGCATGACAGACAGTAATTACTGCTTTAATTGGAACTAGTAATGGATTAACACTGGTCAAACTGACGTATGTTCTAATTTAATGGATTATCTTATTCAGTTGTGGAGATTTTGAAGTAGTTCATGTTGGTATAAACCCTGCATCATTGGTCACCGCTCCTGTTTACTAATCTGAAGCTGTGGCCTCCTTCTGCAGGAGACGATAACTATGGCAGGAAGCTGATTGTCTTCAGCAGCTGCTGCCTCCCGCCGTCGCACCAGCTGAACCACCGCCGCCTCCTAGAGTAAGCCCCAGACAGGACCTGCACAATATTAACAAAGCTCTTCCCCTCCTGCTAGTTTTCACTGCTTTCTTTCTGCAGATACCTGAAGTTCACACTGGACCAGTACGTGGAGATGGACTACATTCTGGTTTATTTCCACTACGGCCTGAGGAGCAGCAACAAGCCGTCTCTCAAGTGGCTGCGTGAGGCCTACAGCGAGTTCGACCGGAAGTAGGTGACCTGCAGGAAATTCCCCATAATGGGAGCTTCAAATTATAATCTCTAAATGTATAACAGACCCTGAAACCCTTAGAAACCTGATCTGCTCCATCAGGAATCTCCAGACTATTGTTTGAGGCATAAAAGAGGCTAAAGGGAAACATTTCAAAGCTGCAAATCATTAACCACAGGTGGTTCTGCAGCCCTGTGATGTCACAACAGGAATCAGGAATGTGTTTTAAAGTCTCCTTAACACTAGAATCTGACTGGCCGTCAGTTTGAATGGTGACATTTTTCCGAATGGAACTCATGAGTAGTGATGATGTCATCAACTGAAATGCTTCTAGTGTGCGATATAAACTCATTGTGGATATGTGAACCTTAAAACAGGTCTAATATATATTTTTTTAAAGGCTGCATTGTGTGCTTTTATTATTATTGGTCTAAATTTTTATTAAAAAAAAAAAAAAATCGGTAAAATGAGACTATTTTACTACACAGGTTAAAAGTTTGAAATTATTATTTTATTTACAGTAATTGATTGATTACCCCCGAATACCTTTTCACATTATTACAAACACATTTTTGTGCAGCGTGACGCTCCTGCACTGTTTTCTTTGCCTCACCAAAGCTGCTCTTCAGCAGCCAGGTGTTGGTAACCTGACGGTGACCTTCAAACAGCTCCTGAACTAAACCAACGCGTTCATAGCCACTATGTCCAGGAGATCGTAAAATACAGCCACAGGCTTGGAGCTTTTACAGAATCCTTTCTAATCATTAGGGGTGTAAATCACATCCACCATGGCGATTCGATTCAGTATCGATTTCCTGACCCAACAATTATTACGATTATTTTCGATACTCAAGAATACACCATGATTCGATTCATTGGTTCATTTTTTTTTTTTTTTACCTTACAGTCTAGACATTGTTTCAAGTTTGAAATAAATCAATGAAAGCTGTAATATCGTTATGCTTTTTTTTAGAAACAACAGCAAATAACAGAAGTAGAAAAGTTGCACTCCAACTATTCCTATTAAAACCTGATTCACTGAATAATAATAATCCCCCTGCGTTATAGATTCTGAAAGGCCTTGCATCAAAAAATCCTGCACATAATCAGTGCAATGGGTGCAATGTAATACCGCGGCTCCAGACGTCCCGCCCCCCCCACAGACGCTCTGCGGCTCCTCTCCCAAATTGTAGCTGACCGCAGACAGGAGGCCGGCTTGGTTTGTTTTCATGACTGAAATTGCAGAAAACAACTCGTGAAGTTTGACCCGTTAGAAGAGCGAGGTGCGCGAGAACGCTGGGACCATTTTTCCACCTGGATCTCCGCTCTTTTTGGCCCTCATGTCCCTCCGTCGTCGGACTAAACTCGCCCCCACTTCCTCGCCGCCTCGGCCGTATCTAGACCCACAGCGTATAACGCAGACCACGCTTCAATATTGAGCATAAATAAAAAATGTCTGCATCAAGCTCACTGCAACACACTGCTGTAAGAGTATAACCAGGAAGCGAGGTAGGAGGGCAAAATAGGTTTAGCGCCACCGCAGCACGGGAGGCAGAATTACACCCAGGAGCAAATGGATAAAAATAGACCAGAGAAAAAAAAAAACATGAATCGATTCTCTTGCGGACGCATCGATGCATCGGATCGTCGTCTGTTGGATCGATGCATCGATACAAAACGATTATTATTTACACCCCTACTAATCATCTGATCCAACTCATCCATTGGCGGTCATAGGCAGGGGCCAACAGGGGCCAGTGCCCCAGGAGAACTGATCCTGGCCCCTTAACTTAAAACATACACTACAAAAAATTAACATATAAGTCTATTTTATAGAAAATAACTTGAACGGGTAGGTAAGACAATTTACTAATGTAATAAGATGATTTCAATTTAAAATAAAATTAAAAAATCCATATTATTTCAAGTAGTTTGTATGTAATTATCTTATTTTGAGGGAAAGATAAAATTTTCTTTAGCAATAATTTTATTTACCTGCTCATTTTAAGTTTTTACATTTTAGATGACTTTTTGCTGGGTCAAACAAAATCCAATCTTAGATCTTGTTTTGAGATTTATATACTTTTTGTTACGAGAATATCTGTTGTGATTACAGCCTTATTTAGATACAAGCAGGTTTTTATCATTATTTTTGTTCTGTGTCGCCATTAAAAAACAACGGCCCCACCCTGGCCCCCCTGGTAAACTTAGTCTAGAACCACCACTGGACACATCCAGGCCGACCTGTGAATGATTATAGTCGACCGCGGGCTCTGGTTCTGCTTTTAGGCCGCTGAGTGGAGCGGCTGAGGTGTGAGTAGTACTATCCAAAACTGAACAAAAGTTTCTGCGTTTTCCCGTCCGTCTGTCAGGATCTGAGTCGCCTCCAACCCAGTCCTCCTCGCCGGTCTCTCCCTCTCCGCCCGAATCGCTATCATCAATATTTTTTGAAGCATTTCTAAATCCTGTTTCGCTGTTAGATTACTTCTGAAGCCATTTTTCCATATTAGCCAAAGAGTTCTAGGTAGAATGTTGGTTGCTAGGCAACGATACCAATGGCAATCAACCGCTGGAAGAATTTACAATGCAACTAATAGAGCCGTCAAAATGACGGATGTGGGAGATTGAGGTAAAATTAACCATAATTATTTTTTATGTTTTTATTTTATAAAAAATATACGTGGAAATGAAGGAAAAATAGAAACAGGAGAAGTTAGTTAACATGAGCAACATATGATTAATGTAAATAAAGTTCTTTCCCTTTAAAATCTCAGAACCGTCAAAATGACGGCGTGGGGGGTTCTAGTGTTAAACAAAACAGGTCTGATGAAGAAGACATTAAAGCAGAGTTGAGTTTAAACAAAACTGAACAAACAAAGTTTCCTTTTGGTGTTTTATGAGGCTGCAGCTTCTAATCAGGCTTCACCTGCAGGTACAAGAAGAACCTGAAGAAGCTCTACGTCGTCCATCCTACTAACTTCATCCGGATTATCTGGAACATCTTCAAACCTCTGATCAGGTCAGAACTGCCTGGAGCTGTAATCCAGCCGTAGAAACAACTTTTATATCTAGTTGTGGTCGTTACAAATCTGCAGCAAGACAAGTTTACCTGCATAGCAGGATTCATTACATGGACGATTCAAAGTGCTTTACATAAATAATTAGATGATAAAATAGAAGAAAGTAAAAGCAAAAACATTTGTTAAACAATTAAACAATTGGACCTTGAAAAGAGCAGAATTAAAAAAAAAAATACAGGTAGAGCAGAAAATAAAACAGTTTGGTCAAAACCTTAAACTAATGATGCCTCAGTTAAGAGTTTAACTTCGTCGGTCAAAGGCAGCTCTAAACTAACTCTGACTTCTAAGAACTCAGGCTTTCAGCTCTTTTCCAGTCTTCTGGAAGTTTGTTCCAGATCAGTGGAGCATAGATGCTGTTTCTCCATGTTTGGTTCTAGTTCTGGGTGGACAGAGGAGGCTGGATCTAGGGCCGGTTCTCAATCTGTGTGCTAGTGAAACGTCATCAGCCTCAGCCCTAGTACTGTTCCAGTTCACAGGAACAAGACCGAGAACAGACAAAGTCCCCGGATGTTGTTCCCACCCCTCCCTCTTTACCCAGCATGCATCAGAGCTGACTTGTCCGTTTTCCAGACTGACACCTGTCCCAGCATGCACTGCGGCAGCAGCAGCTTCCAGGTTAGCTTATGGAGCTCAGAGTATTAATTTGAAAGTTCTCCTTTTTGTTGCTGCTGTTCAATAAAAGTACGTTTTAAGATCATTTAAGGCGAGAATATAATACTTTTAAGTGTGACTATATAGAACATTTACTGATTCAATGCGTAATTTAGAAAAAGCGTTCAGATGTTGAGAGCACCGCAGCAACCAGTGGCGCTATGAGGCTAATCGCAGCCAGGGCTAACGTTAGCCCGTCTGCGGCGGCCAGGGCTAGCGTTAGCCCGTCTGCGGCGGCCAGGGCTAACGTTAGCCCGTCTGCGGCGGCCAGGGCTAACGTTAGCCCGTCTGCGGCGGCCAGGGCTAAAGTTAGCCCGTCTGCGGCGGCCAGCTCTGCATAGCCATGTGTGAAGGACCAATGGCTCTGATAGAGGTTTTTTGTTTTATTTGGCAAAATGTTAATTTAATTTGTGTTTATCTGACTGTGTTCATTATTATTGCCCAACTAAATGAAAAAAGTCAGAATTTATTATAATACCAGGAGAAATGCAGCTCTAGACGAGCTGAGCGTGTGGTGATGTCATCAGTACGCTTCTGTTCCAACTGACCCATATTTATGCTGCGTGCTCCCGTTCTCCCCGAGTCCAGACCTTCCTGTGTTCTTCTCAAGAACAGACTTGGCAAGAACACGAGGCGGTACTCACATTCTAGTGGACTGAGAAACGGCCTAGAAGACCTGAGTGGTCTTGGAGGTAGATTCGCTGACATAACAGATCTGTTATGGATTGAGCTGCTGATCTATTCAGTGATTTCTAGAGTAACAGAAGGATTTTAAAGTCTGTTCTCTGTCTGACTATTTAAGAAAAAACTCATAATCTATTCTAAACTAGACCAATAAAATTTTCTTTCTCCATCTCTGATTTGAGTGGAAATAATAACGTCAGTAATAATCTCCTAAACCAGATTGTTTATTTTTCCCTTGATGCATCGAGGCAGTAAATTAATTCTGCAGCTGATCGTTTATGTTCACTGGCAGAATCTAAAGCTACGTCTTAATGATGAAGTTTGTATTTAATATGCAAAAAAAGAAACTTTTGCTTTTATAAGGAAGTGAATTAAAGGGACATTATTTTTTCTATTTTTGTTCAGCATTACTAATAGTTTGAGAAGTACTTTTTATTTTTTTTTAAATAATTGATGCCGTTTTCATGTCGTTTTTAATTTTTTTTATCATCTTTTAGGTATATGGTGCTTTATTAAGAACATTTTAACTCCAAAAACTGCGTCTGGTTATTTTCTAAATAAATCAGATTGAATGATAATCATCAAGTTGGCATGAAAAGTAGTGAGAATTAATTATCTGTTGATTTTATTTTATTAACTTTATTCAATATTTAAATTCCTCTGTGTCCAAACTTTATGATGTGATGTTATTTAATAATTTTTTCCATACTGTCTAATCTGCTGCTTATTAACAAATGGATAATCTAGACTAGTTTTAACCAGCTAAACTAATTATGTAATATTTTAATCAGAAAAATGAACATGAACATATTTTTTTGTTGTTGGAAAGAAAATGTGTAAATAAATGAAAGATCCAAAACTTCTGTTTCACTGAAAAGAATCAGTGAAATATTTTGTGATCTTAGAGACGGCGATTTTGTCACTTTTTCACCAGAAGCTCTTCATATATTTTAACTAGTTTAATTTAAGTAAAAGCAGATTTGGGAAGAAGTCGGCTTAATAGTAAAAATCAGTAGATAATTCGGGTCGATTTACTATGAAATAATAGAAATAAAAAAACTCTGATTAATACTTTATGCTATTTTAATTTTTCATATTATTAGATTTTTTTGTTTATAATAGTTTTGGGCTTAATTAGAAATATAATCTCCATCGGCTTCAAACAGACTGAGCTGCAATTTGAGCATCGCTGGTTTTTATTTATGAGTTTTTAGGACGAGTTCTGATTAAAGATCAGCAGATTTAAAGGCAGTCTTTTATTGATGGCTGTTTTTCTTTAATTTTCTCACTTTTGTTTCTCAGCCATAAGTTCGGGCAGAAGCTGACGTACGTGAACTACCTGGCGGAGCTGCAGGAACACCTGAACTACGAGCAGCTCTTCATCCCCGCAGACGTCCTCAGGCAGCTGCTCCTCCTCTCCACCTCCTTTCTCCTCTACCGTTAGCATGTTGCTCATCACGTGTTTTTATCATGGCAGGCACGACGAGAAGCTGCGAGCGGCCCAGAAGGGTGGGCCCCCTCCGTCTGTGAAAAAGCCGCCTCCTCGCCCCCCTCTGCCCACGCAGCAGTTCGGCGTCAGCCTGCAGTAGTGAGTGGCTGCTTTTAGTTCAGCTAAAGGATGTAGATCAATGCGCTGTGGATCAATACCTGCTTTCTGGCAGCATCAGGGAGAAGAACCGTGAGGCGCTCATCCCTCCTGTGATGGTTCAGACTGTGGCCTACCTGAAGGAGAAAGGTGAGCCCCCGCCTGTCACGCTTCTGAAGCTTGATAACCTGGAATAACGTCTTTCTACCTGCTGGATGGATGTTTCAGGTCTGAGGACGGAAGGGATCTTCAGGCGTTCGGTTCGTGTTCAGATCATCAAGGATGTCCAGAAACTCTACAACCTGGGTGAGCCGCTCCTTCCCTCCATCAGTCGGTTGGTTTTAAATCAGGTTGAGTTTTAGGACTCGGCTTCCTGAAAGCATGGATCCGTTCTTATTTTAAATTTCCTGAATCTTGTTGGTTACTTTAGTAAAAATACCAAACACCACTTTTCAAAATGGTGGTGAAATTGTCTTTATTGGTTACTTTGGAACCTTCTAAGCACTTCTAATCCTCTTCCGTAGATTTGCATTGCAAACTCTACCGAAATTATTTGTATATACACTATATTGCCAAAAGTATTTGCTCACCCATCCAAATTATTGGAATCAGGTGTTCCAATCACTTCCATGGCCACAGGTGTATAAATTCAAGCACCTAGGCATGCAGACTGTTTTTACAAACATTTGTGAAAGAATGGGTCGCTCTCAGGAGCTCAGTGAATTCCAGCGTGGAACTGTGATAGGATGCCACCTGTGCAACAAATCCAGTCGTGAAATTTCCTCGCTCCTAAATATTCCACAGTCAACTGTCAGCTGTATTATAAGAAAATGGAAGTGTTTGGGAACGACAGCAACTCAGCCACGAAGTGGTAGGCCACGTAAACTGACGGAGCGGGGTCAGCGGATGCTGAAACGCATAGTGCGAAGAGGTCGCCAACTTTCTGCAGAGTCAATCACTACAGACCTCCAAACTTCATGTGGCCTTCAGATTAGCTCAAGAACAGTGCGCAGAGAGCTTCATGGAATGGGTTTCCATGGTCGAGCAGCTGCATCCAAGCCATACATAACCAAGTGCAATGCAAAGCGTCGGATGCGGTGGTGTAAAGCACGCCGCCACTGGACTCTAGAGCAGTGGAGACGCGTTCTCTGGAGTGACGAATCGCGCTTCTCCATCTGGCAATCTGATGGACGGGTCTGGGTTTGGCGGTTGCCAGGAGAACGGTACTTGTCTGACTGCATTGTGCCAAGTGTAAAGTTTGGTGGAGGGGGGATTATGGTGTGGGGTTGTTTTTCAGGAGCTGGGCTTGGCCCCTTAGTTCCAGTGAAAGGAACTCTAAATGCTTCAGCATACCAAGACATTTTGGACAATTCCATGCTCCCAACTTTGTGGGAACAGTTTGGAGCTGGCCCCTTCCTCTTCCAACATGACTGTGCACCAGTGCACAAAGCAAGGTCCATAAAGACATGGATGACAGAGTCTGGTGTGGATGAACTTGACTGGCCTGCACAGAGTCCTGACCTCAACCCGATAGAACACCTTTGGGATGAATTAGAGCGGAGACTGAGAGCCAGGCCTTCTCGTCCAACATCAGTGTGCGACCTCACAAATGCGCTTCTGGAAGAATGGTCAAAAATTCCCATAAACACACTCCTAAACCTTGTGGACAGCCTTCCCAGAAGAGTTGAAGCTGTTCTAGCTGCAAAGGGTGGACCGACGTCATATTGAACCCTATGGATTAGGAACGGGATGTCACTTAAGCTCATATGTGAGTCAAGGCAGGTGAGCAAATACTTTTGGCAATATAGTGTATATGTTATCTGTCATTGACTTGGGCTACAGTGTAAAACTTTCAGAATCAGGTTTATTGCCATTGTTAGTGAAGGAGTTCACAAACTAGGAATTTTTTGTGGTACAATCGTGCAACATGAAACATATAATATGTAATAGGTAAATAAAATTATAAAAATATCTAAAAACTGTGGGTATACGGCATGCAATAAAATAGACTAATATATACACTTAAGTTAAAAATAATAGATATAAAATATAAAAAGTAAAATAGCATCTTACAAGGAGACAACTAGTTTATCAGGTGACCAGTCGGCAAAAATGCTTGTTTGGTGCTGCTGAATGAGACATTTTAATGCACAACAAAAGGATTTTGCTTGATCTGTATATTACCTGGCTAATGGGGCACGGGAGAAGCAGCCTGTCAGCCACCGTTCCTGCTATCTGAAGACGCTTACTGAACTGCTATGATGCTGCGCATCTGGCATGCCCTGCGGGCGACCGCGCAAGTTCACGTGACAAAGGAAGAGAGATAGGCTGGTCGGGTGTGCGTAAGGAGGTGGCTCATTTCGGGGCATTGTTTCAGTCGTTTTTAATGGCTCAGATTTTCTAAAGATCATTTCAAAACCGACCTCAGTAAAATCTTAATAATATTGATAGTAAAAAAAAAGTTTCAAAAGGGCATTTTCTTTGATAAAGGGCAAACTTCCTAGTGCTTTAGCACCACCTAGTGTCTATGTATGCACGCCCCTGGCTATGTGGTTGGTTTGGAAATTAGTAATCAGTCGGGGTGGAACCACTTCCAAAAGCTTTAATACTACAAACCTCGTTCGCCATTTAAGAAACCACCACGCAGCTGAATATGCAGCATTTGAAAAGATCAAGCTAGGGCTAAAGCGAAAGCCACCGGAAGAAAAGAGTCCGTCGGTGGCCCGCTGTTAGCTCATATGAGCAATGAAAAAAAAAACAAAGCTACTACGAGGAAACCTATCTCTCTGCCCCATGCACAAGCATTGAAAGTGAACGCCTGTTTAGCTTAGCTGGACATGTAGTAGATGAGAAAAGAAGTCGCCTGAGTGGTGAAAAAGCAGAAATGCTTTTATTCATCAAGAAAAACCTGCCACTAATGCTCAAGTGACTCCAATAAGACTGTGAGCTCAAAGCTTGCCCCTGATTATGTTGTTAGAAGATTCAGTATTGTAAGATTTTGCAAGTTACTGTTTAGATGGCTTATACATTTAAATGGACACAAAGCTGCTGCATTGGGGGATTTTCTTTTAAGTTGCTAGTATGTTCTCAAAGGACCTTGAACCCTGTGATTTTGTAAAAGCAAAATACTACTGTGCACTTTATTTTTGGTTAGAACCTTAAAACAATTCTCTGATCTTTTATTGAAGTTTTGTTTTTAGAAATGTAAAAAATCAAAAAGACCAATGTTGTAGTCTTAAGGTTGTTTTATTTAATTAATATTCATTGTTTAATTCATTTCTATGTCAAGGCTCTACCTAAAAACAAGTTTATAATGGTTCAAGGCTATTATTCAAGGGCATGTTTTTCAAGAAAAGATTGTAACATTGAAAGTGAATTGCGATCTTGTAACACAGTGTTGGTTATAGCAAAAAAAATAATAAAATCGGTATCAACCAAAATCGGCAGGTCAGACTTTTTAAAGATCGGTGATCAGAAATCGGCCAGAAAACTGCAATCAGTGCACCCCTAGTATCTGGTCCTTCAGGTCTCTAATAGGGTGTGTAACATTGGTGGGCTGAAAATGGCATATTTGCTGTTCTATGAGCCCTAATGCAGCCTGGTTAAAAGCCCTAGAAGGAAACGACAGGTTTTCTTCCTTTTATGGTATGATCATGGACAGTGTTGGGAAAGTTCTCTTTCTACGTGAACTAGTTCAAAGTTCAGTTCACACATTTTAAAATGAACTAGTTCAGTTCATAATTCAAAATTTTGAACTAAGTTCACAGTTCCAAAAAATGAACTAGTTCAGTTCTTTTTTTTTTTTTTTCATATATTGCTCAATTACACAATAGCCTACTGTAGAACCACAGACAGTAATTATTTTATCAGTATAACACTGAAACTGTGCGTCAGGTTTCATCTTCATATCCAGTTTTGAATCCTTATCCAACCAGGGTTTACATTAGCATTGATGGGACAGCATGTCCCCATTGTTGCTTTAACGCTTTGTTGCTGTCCATTCACTTCAACCTAGAAGCAGCTGCAGCTTTCACCCCTACAGTATATTCTCAAAAACATCAGGAAAAATGTGCTGCTTGAATGGTCTTTTATATGAGGAATTATTAAAAGAAAAACAGGAAAGTAGTCTTTAAGGAGCAAATGTTTTTTTAATTTTAATATTTTTTTCAATTTGAAATTCCATTTCAGTACATACTAAAAAGGAATCCTGGAAAATTATACCAGGCAGATTTAACAAACAAGTTACATGAATAGTAAAACCCTCAAGAACATTTTACTAACACAAACTGAGGGACCAGGCTGAGGTATAAATTTAAGGTTTCTGAAAGCCGGCGGGCAAAGTTAGCAGAGAAATGTAAGATTGTTGCCATCATCCTCACCGACCACCTGGTCATAAAACTGTTTTAAGTGATCATACTGCTGCTTTGTCGCCTCCACGGTCGCCTCCATGCTGCTGTGGCTCCCACGCTGCATTTTGTTTTGATGACGCACGCGGCAGTAGGCTACGACACTGGTAGCTGGTGTTGCCAGATTGGGTGTTTTTCCCGCTACATATTAAGGCCTGTTTACGGTGTGATTTAGCCTGGAGGGCTCTATAGAAATCTGGCAACCTATTGAACAAAGTTGAACTGAGAGAGCGTGCCGTTCACAGACACCATAATGAACGAATTCACAATAACATTCATCAGGCAGTAATGCAGTACGTTCAGTTCACGTTGTGCAAGAATTATTGTAATCCCTGCACGCTCTCACTCCCTTTATATAACCAGTGGGCTGGTCTGTATCGTAATTTCGGAGCATGACAAAAGTCCAGGCCAGAACCAAATAAGGCAACATCCCAGAGTTGACGTCAACTCGGTGCTTCGTTTGCATTCGCACGTTTTATGGTGGAAGTTTAGAATAGTGAGATTTGCAGAGAAAGGAGGCGTTGATGGAGTTTGAACTTCTCTGTACGTCCATTTCACCCACTGAACAATTGTTATTCATCTATAATGATGGAAACTCGGTTTTGCATTCTATGATCCAGCAGAGGTCACTTCACTGGATCATACAGGTTACTTTCCTAAACTCTTTTTACTTTTTGGCAATAATCTGTAAATGAACCCGTGGGTTGTAGGAACGCTCCAATATCTTAAGTTATTCAGACTTTTATTTTAAATCCTGTTGCTTTGGTTCTGCGTTAAACACATGGTGGAATCTGTTCTGCGTCTGTGTTGCAGACGAGTTCATATTTCTTTTCAATCAGTTTGTTGACATCGTTTTGTTTGATATAAATCTTTGTTTAGGGAAGCCGGTGAACTTTGATCATTACCAGGACGTCCATGTTCCCGCTGTTATCCTGAAGACGTTCCTCAGAGAGCTTCCTGAGCCGCTCCTCACCTACAGAGTCTACGGCCAGGTCCAGGAGCTCCTCAGTGAGTAAAGCTCCTCAGACTGATTCAGGCTCTCAGCCGGCGGCATTTCAGTGACTCTGAATGAACCTTCCAGATGTGGAGAGCAGCCTGCGGGCGTCCAGATGCAAACAGGTGGTGGAAAGTCTTCCTGAGCACAACTTCATCGTGCTGAAGTTCCTCGTCTGTTTTCTGCACATGGTGAGTCTGACTGAGTGAAAACCTGTTACTGAAAGTTCAGCTTCAGCATCAACCAGAGATGCTCTGATACCGATAATCCAATACCAGCATGAAGTAGAAATTATTGTCAGAGAGAACCGTAATAAACTATAAGAAAAGCTGCCCTTATTATTATTAATCAAAGGTACATAAACTGTAGAGATTTTTATATGCAGGCTGATGGATTCAGATAAGATCAGAACATTTATGGCATCAACTATCAGCTAATTGTTCCAACCCGTTTTCTGAGTTAACGTCCTTCTGAGAAATCACACAGATATAAGAAAAAAGGCATATTGATGATGGAAGGAAACTAAACTACAGATATTGTCGAAAATTAAAGGTAGAGTCAACAAAATACATACAATTTTATCAGTTTAGTTGTCTTTAAGCCTATGTATCGTGCGTCTTCTATAAATATTTTTATATTGTATCATTTTTGTTTTTTTTACCAATAATTTGAACCTTAATTTTTTAATCCCCTTCCTCTCAGAAGCTTTATATTCAATTACATTTTATAAATGTATTCCAAGCTATAAAAGTCGAGATTTTTTCAACATTCTGGTCTAATTTAATAAAGATATAAGAGCTGAAACTGATCATGAATATTTAAACTGCTGGATTTTAAAATGTTCAATTTACCAGGGTTGTTAAAATTTAAAGTTTGGTTATTTATGTTGCTTTGTTCCATGTCTAGATTATGTTTTTAAGCCAATACATTTAAAAATAAAAGTATTAATAAACTTTAGTATCATGGAAACTTTAATCTGATGAAGCTAAATGGTTGTGAGCTTAACGGTGTTTGGGTTCCTTCAGGTTTCTCAGGAGAGCATCATCAACAAAATGAGCGCCTCCAACCTGGCGTGCGTCTTCGGCGTGAACCTGGTCTGGCCTCGCCACGCCTCCATCTCCCTGAGCGCCCTGACGCCCATCAACATCTTCACCGAGATCCTCATCGAACACTTCGGCACCGTGTTCGGCTCCCGCTGCCCACCTGCTCAGGTAACCCCGTGATCCAGGAGGAACGCTTCGGAGATCTGTTACACAAATATCTTTATTATCAGAACACTAAAAAACTACCTTTGAGATTTATATTTTTTATGCAGGAATCGGTTTTGTTTTTTTCACTGAAAATATTTAATGTGTTTAAATAAATAAAACCCAAACTCTAGAGATAATAATTAAAACTTTCTGTACATGTTTGCAAGTCAAATAAATTGCGTCACAATATAAAAATCCTTTGAATATCAATCATCTTTTCTGGCTTTAAAGGTTTCTGATGAAATTCTTTGAATCAACCCCAAATTATATTTTTACAAATTATTTTCCTGGTTTAATTGACTTTAATTCAGTTTTAAGAAACTAGACACGCTTATTTGCTTTATGTTTTTTTAATTTTAGAGATTATTCAACTTTACAATCTTTTTATATTAAGTACTGCATTTGTTTGATTTTAAAAAGATACATAAATAAATAAAATTTTATACTTTCAAATTCCAGTCCTACTCTAAATCTGAAATAGTTAAAGCAGGAGAGGAATTAAATTGGAAGAAAATTCACAAACTGAGCTTTTTGTTCTTGAATTTAGTTTATTAATGATTCCATGTTTTTATAAGAACTTGGTACAAAAGGTGAGACTACTCTTTAACCATCCATCCTTCTATTAATCAGCGATTTAATGCATCAGAAAGAAGGAAAAACTACGTTGGCATTTTAATACAAACACTTTCCTATACACACTATCCACTGGACGGTTCCTGGTTTCCACTGACGGACAGAAACGTCTACTTCACCTCCATCTACACAAACTGTTCTGGTTTCTCTTGGCTCCGATAAAAGAATATAAAAATGTTTTTTTTTTTCTTTTTTTTTTGTTCAAATGTTGTGTTGTGTAGTAAAATAGATCTGTTTAAGCACTGCACAGTTTCTCCCGGAGAAGATTCCTAGAAACGGATGATGGAGGAGGAGGAAGGTGGGTTTCTCTCCTTCTTTTATTAAATCTAAATGTGTGAAACATCAATGCGTCAAAAAGAACTGATATGGTTTCCATCTGGACGTCTACCTCTACGGTGAGGACTTGATATGCGTCACATGGCACATTTCAAAATAAAAGCCCTCTTATTGTGAAAGATAATTTTATTCTCATGAAGGCAGGTTGGCCTCTGAAGGAGCTTCGCTGGGAGGAATAAAAGGTAATCTGATTAAATATTGATTTCCTTCTCTTATTTGTTCATAAAGACCAGAGTGACTCGATTTAAGTCACGGAGGCTTTGAAATGCAGAAACTTTTGATTGATCCAAACATGTTAAGAGCCGTTAACCAATTAGGTGAGGGGAAATTTATGCATGATAGCAACTGTAAAACCTCTGCATCCTAAATGGTTTAAAATTTTAGATTTAAGTCTTAACTGGGACTTCCAGAATAAAAGCCTCCGTTGTATTTTCATTGGACTGACCTGTTTCTCTGAACAGATCCTGCAGCATCGATCCTTCAGAGACCAAACAGGTGAGTCGGATATGAATCTAATAAAAGGCGGTTTTTTTTTTCTTCTTTGTCCCTAACTTCTCCTCTTTTTTTTTTTGTTCATGTTTGTGCATCAGAGAGCCGCACCTCGACTGATGGGTGAGTACAGTACCACAAATAAAAAAAAACAACAATAAAGTAAACAGCAGCGATGAGGCGGGACGTCTCCGGACCGGCAGGAAGACTCGCGACTGTTGTTGCAGCTCGACGGAGACGTCCTGCTTTCCTCTTTAAATATATATAAAAAAATATGAACCGACGCAACAAAGACAGAAACCCTGAAACGATGTGAGGCAGTGTTCATCCGTCGCTCAGAATACACAGAAAATGTAAGACACCAAAAAAAAGGACGTTTTTGGCATATTTTCCATACTGGTTAAAGTGGGAGGGGCTAAATGGATGCATCACATGTCGACTGGAACAAGATTTGACTTTATTTCTTAAAGATGCAGAAACTAAAAAACAAGCAAATGTTTCAGAAAACGCTGCTGAAGTGTTTAGTCTTTATATCATCCCTGCAGCTCTCCAGAAACAGTTTAAATGGGTTTTCTATTTGTCGCGCTTTAATACTTTAAAGTTTAATTGACTTTGTAAGATTGCACTTCAGCATTTACATAGAATTTAAGTCCAGACTTTAATTGGTCCGTTCCAAACCATCAAATTTTTTTATTCGAGCCGTTCAGACGTGCTGATGTTTGTCTCTGACACCTGCAGGAGCAATTTTGATAAACTTGTTAGAAATGATCTTATAATCCATAGATGGAAATTTTCCCTGTATGTTATTACATCAGGGTATGAAATGTTATTTATTGATTCTTCTGGTTGGACAACTATGAAACCTGAAGGTAAAGAAAAGGGTTTAGCTTTTTTTTTTTTTTTCCTCACCACAAAAATATTATAAAAATTTATTTAAAGTCGTAGGGAAGTCATACTCGGCTAAACATGTATATAAATGTACGGTTTAGCAGACGATAATGTCTATTTTTAAAACAATCCTGTCTGAAAATCTGTGTTTTTTTCCATTCATATGTCGCAGCCAATTTACGCAACGGTTGAAATCAGAATCCTTTCCTTTCCCATTGAGTTGCGTCCCAGTGTTCACGGGGATGGACGTCTGTGTCTTCGGCAGGCGTAGAGCTAACAGAACTGGCAGCGTTGCGAGGCAAGGGCTCAAACATGTACGGCTGGAAGCCTTCTACACCAAACCAAGGTTCTGCCGCCCTGGCGTCCTCTTCCACACATCTTCATCCCCGCTTTCCTCCTCTAAATAAAAAATGGATGACGGAGGAGACTCATCCACGACCTCCGACACTAAACTCTCCTCCTCTTGCATGTTTCCGCTGTCCATAGCGTTCCTTGACAGCGTCGTTTCTAAGTCACCAATTTAGTGCTACTTTGTCCCAATGGAATTTCCCATTGGGAACCTGCTAGCACTAAGTTGCTAACCGGTTAGCAAGATGCTTCCAAATCTTCTGCCAAACCAACTCTGCCCCCTTGATTCACTTGTGTAAAGTCGTGCACCACTAAGGTAACCTGACTCCGCCAGATGGATTTGCTCCGCATATCCATCTGGAAACCTTCCGTTGAAGTAATTTTGGGAAGGGGTGAAAATACTGGTTAGCTGATTGGCCTATGTTGGTGATAGACGGGCCAAATAAACCAATCAGATCAACGACGCATATGACGTACTAACAGAGCGACGACGAAGAGGAGCCAATTGATAGATCAAAAACATCTTTTCCTCTGAGAAAAGCCTTCAGAGCAGTGTTTTGCTCTTCTTTCAGTGAAGAAATACTCTGTAATTCCGATAAAACTTGCTCGATAGCCACGCTAACGCTAGTTTCATCGGCTGAAGCCGCCATGTTCTTTAGACTGAACTGTCGCGCTTCTCGTTGCGTCACACCTCAACCCGCCTCAAAGCCAACGCTGATTGGACGTTCGTTTGGTGAACGGCTCCAAATTTTCTTTATCGGAGAGTCTCCAGACTGATTAGCGAGTGAAAGCTCGCGAGATCAGGATGGTCTCACGAGGCTACCACTGAGGAGAATCCAGAACTGCAGCTGCTTCCCTACTACTTTAATCAGAAATATTTTAGACAAAAGAAAACCACTTAGTCTGGATAATGCGACAGATTTGTTCAACTTGCACATCTGGCGTAGTGTTTGACACCTTTATTTTTAATCAGGACTGCTTTGTTTCTGCATCTTAAAGTAAAGTTAAACTCTTCCACTTCAGATGTGATGACGGTGATGATGGTGAAAGCACATATGTACAGTGATCCCCTCCAATACTCCAAACTTACATTTATCAACAGGCATCAGCATGAAAATACTAAAATCTGCACTAAAAAGCTAATTTCTGTAGCTTAATCTTAAATACTTTTTTTCTTTGACTTTTACTCTATAAATACTGAGAAAATCGTAGTTCTCTGTTTTGTTTGAAGGCTCGTCTGCGTTAACGCGTGGAAACGTCTTCCTGAAGTCGTATGGCAGGAACTTTGTTCACAGGAGGATGAAAACGAACGTCTACTTTGATAAATCCTGTACAGCCGCTCCGCCACCTGACCGCGCAGGTTTAGGGAACGTCGGACGCTGGAGTCTAGCGGTTCATAATAAATACATTAAGGCGAAGAATAAATAGAAAATAACTTAAAAAAAAATCTCGTAAGCACTGTAGGTGTTGGGTTTGAAAAACACTTCAGATGGTGGATCTAGTTGGTGACGTCGTCTTGGCTCGGCTGAAGCGGCGCAGCGCTGGTGGGTTTCATCCACAACTGGGGTAGCTTGGCGACGGTCGTCATGGTGACCTGGACCAGCTGGTCTCGCTGGATGAGCCTGATGAGCGTTTTTAGACGGTCGAGCGACGCCTGAGTGTCCCTCTGCAGCCCGAGGAGCCGATCCCTCTGATCCATGCAGACCTGCAGAGAAACAGGAAGTTTGAGCTGATTGGTTGGATGCAGCTTTTAATTAAACCATCATCCAATCAGAGCACTCTTTCCTAATATCACGTTCAGATGGGTTGGAGACAGGAAATCAAAATACTAAGTGGAGTGTTCACTTCCGCAGGTTAGTTCACCGCTCTGCATTTCAGATGTGTAGATCAGTCTGTAAACAGAGTCACTTAAAGGAATAGTACACCCAAAACATGATTAGCCTTCATTTTCTACTCACCCCCATGCTGAACAACACTCTGGAGTACTTTTTTGATATCTCAAATGCATCTGGAGATCTGGGAGGCTTCTTGCTGTCTGCTGACATTCAAATAATGGAGGTCTATGGCGCCCGAGGCAGAAAGGTCCATAAAGGTCCACAAAAAACGTGTCAATATTCCTCCATACTGCTCGTCCAATGTATTCCAAGTGTCCTGAGTGGGTAGCGTCCATAATTTACTCGAAACGAAGTCATTTAGAATGTTTTTAGAGCATAAACAGTAGTGCATAGGATTTCCTAAAAGTGGACTTTTATGGACGTTTCTGCCTCGGGCGCCATGGACCTCCAGATGCATTTGAGATATCAAAAAAGTACTCCAGAGTGTTGTTCAGCATGGGGGTGAGTAGAAAATGAAGGCTAATCATGTTTTGGGTGTACTATTCCTTTAAGTCTCAAGTATTTTTGCAGCAAAATATCTTGATTTGCTGCCTTGAGCTCAGGCTTATGGCAGACCGTTTATCATAAAATCAGCTTTTTTGACTATCCTGAAACTAAATTATGACTAGTAGAAATAACAATTCAATTTGAGATATCTCTAAAGGCATTTTGAATTGTTATTTCTACTAGTCAAAACTTTTTCTTTGATCTCATAGTTTACACCCTGGACCGCATCATCAAATACAGAGTGAAGGCGATTCAAAAGTTTTTCATAGAGAATAACTTAGCAGCAGTCTGTGATGTTAAGTTTCACCTGTGCTTTTATTGTGAAATGCTGTGGGGGTCTGTTAGGCTGTTGATTTATTAAATAAGGTTAACATGCCCACTGTTATTAATGCAATAACTTTAGATCAGGAAACGAGCGGAGCACTAAGGTAATTAAAAATCCAAATCAACATAAACGAAGTATAGAATTTTTATTAAATTTGGAGCTTAAAGGGGATTGATTGATTTTCCGTTATTCTGTTAGGTTATATCCAAGTAACGTCTTCCTATGGGCAACGAGTTAAAGGCACAAACTGTTCATTTATCTTTTATGGTACGCCAATCACTGTCATCCTCCTGTCCGCTGAACTGCTGCTACCACAGATGATCTCGCTCTCCAAATGGAATTGAACGGGTGGAGAGTAGCCGCCAGTGGCCCGTCACTACTCCAGTCTGGCGCATGGATGATGTCATACACATGGCGCTTTGTTTTTAAAAGATACAAATATATAAAATATAACAGCGGATGTCTGGGGGACAGTGATTGGCCTCCATGTTCTGAATGCTGGCGTACCATAAAAGATAAATGATGAACAGTTTAGTTTGTGCGTTCAAGTCGTGGCCCATAGGAAGACGTTACTTGGATATAACCTAACAGAATATCTTCAGAACGGCTCCAAATGACACTAAACTCATATGGGTGAGTAGAACATGATTTAATAAAGTAAAATCAAGGGGGCAATGTAAGAAAACTGTGTTTCTCTTCCCTTCCAGGAAGCTTTTACATTAAAAAGTGAGTTTTTGTTTTGAAAACATACAAATTTGAACAGACGAAGGGGGTCACCCAGCTTCTTTGGTTAGACTGAAATACCCCATACCTGTCTAAGTGTCTGAAAGGTCGGTCATTAAAGGGAATTGTTGGACTGGCTGAAAAGACAATGTCCTTTACTCTCCTGTGCAGGCGGTGGGGAGCAAGTAAACATGGTGTTGACCATGTTTTCTTTCCTAACATGGATGGCTTCCTTTCACGCCCCTCTCAAACCACATGTCTTTGTCCATAAGGTGTAGATGTACCCCAGAGGAGGGCGCTCTTCTGTGTTGGGCCTGCGGAGAGGTTGTTTGGTTTGAAATGTTCTGGGATTTCGTGTTTGGAGAGACTCCAGCAACATATGAGATGGAGATGTTTTTGCAAAAAACATCTCCATCCCATATGATCCGGGAGTCTGAAGAAGACCCTTAGACAGATGCTAGTGCATCCTAAGGACAAAACCTCCAGACCAAATATGAGCGGAGTGTCTGCAGTTCAATGCAGCGAGGAATGCTCTTATCTTTATATTGGAGAAACCAAACAACCTCCTCAGGACGAAGGACAATCCTTTGAGGACCAGAATGTTCACATTTTCGACAAACAAGGCAGGTGGTTTGAGAGGATCGTTAAGGAAGAAAAACCAACCTTAAACAGAGAGGGTGGATTCAGATTCCAGCTTCCAAAAACTTACAATGCTGTTATTGAGTAGATTCCTTCCCGTTTATCGGAGCCCCACCCCCAGCCCAGGAGAGTGGAGGACCTCAACCGACCTTTCAGCCACTTAGATATGGGGCATTGTAGGCTAACAAAAGAAGCCAAACGACCCCCATTCCTAATGGATGGACCCCTTCGCCTGCTCCAATCTGCATGTTTTCAAAACAAAAACCTGGAACTCAATGCTATTTCTGACATTTTGAATTCAAAAAGCTTCCTGGATGGAAGAGAAACGACTTCAAACATCCCCCTTAGCGGGGAGCGCCGCTCCGTTCACATGCTAACCATGTGGCAGGTTTGTGTGTTTTCTCACTTTGAGCGTCTTGTTGAGCTTCTCGTCCTGCTCCTCCAGATGAGCGCACTCCTTCTTCAGCTCGTTGTTCCGTCTCAGCAGCCGCCGCTTCTCCTCCTGCCTCACTGCAACACAAACACACTCGGTCAGCAGAGGTATCGCCACAGCTGCGCGCCGAGGACCCGAGCTTCGACGTCTCACCCGTCTTGTGTGTAACGTAGGACTGAACGAAGCTCTGAGGCCACGACAGGTTCTCCTTGTTCAGGACCTGAAAGCACAAATTACAGCTCAATTTTTTTGCGTCGCCTCTGAGCTGCAAAGACCTAAACGCGTCTCAGACTCACCTTCTTCTGGCACTTGGGGCAGTACCAGGGGCCTTTGTGGGGGCTTTTGATTGGCGGGTGGAGGCAGCTGGGGTGGAAGGCTCGGGGGCAGTTGTGGCAGACCTGCAGCTCTCCGTCCTCCTTACAGACGGCACAGTGGTCTTCATGCTCCAGCTCCTCCTGAAAAGAGACGCAGCAGACGTCAGTCTAGTTGCTGGACACCTCTGGGCCGTGACATCAGTCGTCATGTGACCTACCTTCCAGCAGAAATCCTCTGAGATTAGCATGTGGATGGAGCAGAGCATTGGTTAGTGAACGTTAGAGGAGGGTTAAGGTTAACTCTGGATATTTGGGAAGGAAAAGCTGCAGAAGCAACGCTTAAAGAAGGCTACTGATGCCTTTAGACTTCAGTAAAAACTGAAATAAAGGACTAAGTCCAATCAGTGGTCAACCTGCCGCAGTGCATTATGGTTCTCTGGACGCTTTCTAAACTGTTTTTGTAGATCAGGACAAAAAAAAAAAAACATCTGAAATTTTCAGGTAAAGCAAAATTAATTATCAGAGCAGGCTTGATGTATTCAGTGTTTCTGGTTAGTAATGCATGTAATCTGGTTATTTAGTCATTATTTAACATTACAGATAAACTCAAAGTATCTAACTCTGATTGCAGTCTGGATCAGCGGTGTTAAATATGACCTTCTGCTTGTAGATGTTCTGGTTCTCCATGTTTTATATGCATCTCTGCTCCTACAGCAGTGGGGAAGCACTTAAATGAGCAGAACCTGTTCTACATGCAGTGTTCTGATGGTTCCAGGTCAGTTATCACATTAATTAGGAATCTAAAGGGAGAGATGCTGCCCCTCGGTGTTAGAAGTAGTAACTGCTGATGTTTTGTTAAAGTGGAGGAAATCAAAAGGTTGCTGTGTTGAGTCAGGGTGCGTTACCTCGTGCCGACAGGTAGAGGGAGCTGTTCAGGTAATGTGACGGCAGGCGCTTCCGCTGCAGGGAAACAGGAAGTCAGGTTACAGCTGAACGGTCCCAGAAAAAAAAAAAAACGTGGCGTTTGGAAAATGTTTCACCTCCGGCTCGAAGAGGCCGCTGTAGGCCGGGTTGGCTGTGCTTCTCCTCTTCCTCTCCTGCCTCTTCGTCTGGATCTCTGTTCACATCAAACAAAGTTCAGAGATGCTGCATCATAATAAAAGCTCACTGAACATTTTAGTTTCTTTTTTAAAATCAGCTAATCTGCACTTTCTTGCACTTCTTTTCAGGGTGAACTCACCTTCCAGCTGCTCCGTGGTGACGAGGCCGAGGGCGACCATGAAGGCCATTTTCTGCAAGAAACGAAGAAGAAAAGTCACTCTGTGCCTCTAGGAGAGTTTCAGCTGTAAAACCAAACTGGACTTCACCTCTGGGTCCTCCTTCTTCTTCTTCTTTGGAAGAGATTTTACAGTTGGAGCCTCCTGAGAGGAGAGGTCAACCTGGACCCCTGGGGACCCCTCGGTGCTGCTGGGGGCCTGTGGCTGGATTATTATCACCTGGAAACACAAAGTCCTCACATTAAAACATGTTTCGAAACCCCATTGCTTTTTTTCCTCCATCACTTTGTTCTAGAAAATAACAGAAAATCCAGTTCCTTTGAATTTAGCCTCTCGGGTCAAAAGTTAAGATCTTTTCTCTGCAGAAGTACATTTCTAACCTGTCTATGCTAAAATTTTTGCTATTTTGTTGCAAAATAACTCTTTTTACTCTAAATGTTCACTTTTGAAACAAACCTGAACCGACCAAAAACAAGAACATGTTTTCATCCATTCCATTCCAGTTCTGGCTGAACATTCAGGGGTCACCAGCTTGCTAAGAGCTCTGTAATGCTGTTTATAAACCCCTGAGGCCTTCATAGGCCAGATGGATGAACTTAGGTTTAATCACAGACATGATGAGTATCAGTTATAAAGCGCTGTAGCACACTGTGGTAAAACAGTACAGCAAACGTCCAGTTAGATTAATATGACCAAAATGGCTCCATCCATCAGCGACAACATGAGGAACAACATTAAACGAGGCATTTAGCCTGATTAGCAAACCTTAAGGCAATGAATAAATTAACCCTTAATATTTTCACCCTCAGCCAGCATGAGTTTGTCTGAGGAAAACGTTGGTTAATCATGATTTATCACAAATATAATCACCTGTAAATCAATGAAGGAAAAGTCCGGTCATATTCAGAATTCAAACTGCTGAAAGTACTTTAAATTAAAAATATTACGTACTGTTCAATAAATGAGTGTTTTTAATAAAAGGTGCCGTAGGATAACTTGGAAAAACGGTTCCAGCAAGATATATTTTTGAACAAACACATGAACGTGCATGCTGTCTGTAGAGGTGTTCGGATGTTTCTGAGATCAAGAACGAAACAAGCCGAGACAGAGTGCGGTCAAAAGGCGGTCTTGATTGCGATGTTGCGATACGGGAGTGAACAGCGAAAGCAGCAACGCTTGTGGTTGCTAACCAAGGGGGCTTAAAATGTCCTTGCTTTGTAGGTGTCGAGCTGGGTAGTTTGCTGGCCGATCGCGTTGTCATAACTAAAAAAAAACGCACGGGAATCACAATTAGTACCGGTCCTCGTGCCTGCACGAACATTAGGGGGTCGATTCAGGGTACGCGCACATGGGGGAGGGAGAAGCAGACGACCCTGATTGCGTCAGGACTAGGGGTGCACGATATGGGGATTTTGGCCGATATCCGATATGCCGATATTTTAAAACTCATGTAGCCGATAACCGATATCGATACCGATGTTAAAGCTGGACAAAAATAAGTAGTCATTGAAAATAGCAGTTTTGTTATCCATTTCTGACACTTTGAAAAATAATATACTCAAATATATTTTCATATGCTGATATCAAATATTTTTAAAAACGCGGTATCGATCTATTTTACTGAAATTTCATCGTTCTGTTACAAACTCGTGATATTTTGTTAGTAAAATAGATCAATACCGCGTCAATATATCAACATATAAAAATATGGCAAAATTTCGTGAATTTTCGGGGGATTTGGTAGCATAACGATGACATATAGCAATATTTCATTATTAAAAGAGATTGATATGGTGTTTTTAAATGGCAATATATCAGCATATGAAGATATTGGGATATTTTAATGGATCAATATTTTTTCCCTCGTCTTTAGAAGTTTTTAAGTCTGTAAAAAAGTTTTTGAGGAAGAAGAAGAAGTAGTATTTTTTATTTTTTTAGACTTTAGAAGCACAGACGCTGGTTAAATATCGGTGGGGTGGCCGATGTCCGATATTCAGTTTTAAGGCCGATACCGATAGGGGGCCGATTATATGGTGCATCCCTAGTCAGGACCCAATAGTGGACCATGGACCATGTTTGGTGATCGATGGACGTTATTCATCTCACTGCTTGCTACCTGGCTGTGGTGAGATCTTTAAGCCACATGATAAAAATGCGTCAGAAAAGTTCTCCTGCTGCACCTTTAAGAGTAATTTTCATGTGAATGTGCTTTACTGGGGGCATCCATGTTTGTCAAAGAGCACTACTGCCACCTACTGGTTTTTAACGCCAGAAGTTCGATGGCAAATCCTCCCTCTTTAAGTTGGCGATCCAACAACCAACCGGTCCGTGGAGGATCAGGAATCAGAAAGGTGGAATAACTTATTTTTTTCACTTTTACCCGATGTATTCCAGCATCCAGCTGCCATGCACGTGGGCATTGTAAAAAAAATGGCCGCTCCCAGACTCAGTGATCGCGACGAAAATTATTGTTTTTATTTTTTACTGATTAACGCCAAATTCATTAAATCACTGCAAACGTATTAGTTTCAGATATAGATAATGATCGATTGGTTATTCCTTGCTGACCGGACTTTCCAGTTCGTTTACCACGTGGGTTCAACATTAATTGTGCAACTAAATCCTTTCCAAGCTAAACAAGCAAATGATGAAATGATGACAGAAATCTTGAGTTACTGTCGTGTTCAGCTGCTCACAGAAGGCCTGTCTATATTTTCCATATTTAAACTCTCCTCCTCTTTAGGAGAACCACGCTGATCCACCCCATAAATACTTCAGGATAACAGCGTCTCATTTGCATCAGCTGCCGTTATGAAACGCTTCCATACCTTTACGGCCTCGCTGACAGATGACACCCCGTTTCCAGTGGTGGGGGAGGCAGCGATGATGGCGTAGGCCACGCCAGGGCCCGCAGAAGCGTGATGGGTGGGGCTGCCCAAGTCGGGGCCGACCGATGGAGCGAGCAGCGGGGCAGAGGGGGGTGAGACGTTGTTCTGGCTGTTTGGCTGGTGGTCGGAGCTGAAGGTGCTGTTGGCGGTGGGCAGGGTGGGGGCCTGGCTCTTAGGGCTGACCACAGCAGTGACTCTCTGCAGGCTGAGCGGCTGCAGCTCCTGGCAGGGACTGTGGGGGAGACTGTCGGGGATCTGGGTCTTTGGCCTGACCTGTTTGGGAAGAAAGCAATGGAAAAAGTTGGATTTTCAGGTTTGGATTTTCTGGTTTTTCCATGTGTAAAATAAAAAAATTTATTCTGCTAAAAACACCTTAAAGTAGGAAATGTGAAATCATCCAGCTCTGCTGCCACCTGCTGGACTCAACCCAGCAGGACTGAACGTTTCATCTAGTTTTGTTGCACTGAATGTGTAAAACTCTCCACTGAGACAAACGGATGTGGAAGCAGCCTGCTGGGACCAGAATAATCAGGAGCAGTGGCCCAGTGGTTTATGATTACCAGTGGTGTCAAAGGTTCACACATTTGTTACTTAAGTAGAAGTATAGATGCTGCAGTTTAAAAACACTGGTAAAAGTTGAAGAATCAACTTGACCTCTTTACTTAATTAAAAGTGAAAAAGTATGTGCTCCAAAAACTACTTAAAGTATAAAGTAACCTTTAAAAAAACAGCCAGGTGCCGCTAGATGAATTGAAAGCTCAATTATTAGACTATTTTGAGATAGGGCCAAGGATGAGGGAGGTCTTGTTGGTCTCCGTCTCCCGATACGCTCTCGCCTGTGTCCGACCTTTCAGACATTTCAACATCTTTTTCTGAATCCCACATTGTAGCATGGAATAGACAATTCACGTTAGCAGTTTGAAGAACACCTGCTTGCTTCTGATGGTTTCCTTTAGCTAACCAATGAGTGTTTGCGTTCTATGACTCATCCAATCACACTAGTTTTCACTAGATGTGGGTGGAGCCAATGATCTGCATTGGATGGAGCACATGACGGGAAATAAATATTTAGAAACATTAAACCGAAGCCAATAGTAACGAGAAACGTTTGTTTTAAAAATGTAAGGAATAGAAAGTACAGATACTTGTGTGAAAATGTAATGAAGTCAGAAGTAGGAAGAAAAATAAGTAATGATGTAAAGTATAGATGCCTATAAAGTGTACTTAAGTATTTGTACTTCATTACTCAACACCTGTGGTGATTACCTGAGGTAGCACTGTGGCTGCTTGTCCTGCCAGCCGGTGCAGCGAGCTGACTTGAGGCACCTTGATGGGCACAGCAGTGAGAGTTCCCAGCATCTGAAACACATCAGACAGACGTTCATCATTTAACATTATGTTTTACTTTTTGTTTTTCTGCAGGGTTTATACAGGAATTAATAACTCTAATTTAATGTTCTTTGAATGCTATTAGAAATAATTCTCATGCCACCAACAGGTACCTGTCGACAGGCTGCAGCCGTGCCCCGAATTCCTCGTTTTCCAACCACTTTTGTTGAAATTGGCATTCTTCCCCATTCTCTAGCTTTTTCTCCGACTCAAGCTTCTTTTCCGAACATATGTATTTGCGACCAACCAGAAGCAGTTCCACGCAAATATATATCGTCCGACGAAATTGTTTTTATAAAAAAATTTTTTAAGAAAGCATTTTAAATGCCACAATAAACACATTTAATGAATTTTAATGCCAATTAAGGCCTTAATTTAAAAAATATCAATTTAATGACTTTTAATGATTTGTAATGACCCATGGAAACCTTGTTTTGGCCAAAAATGATGTGAAATCTAAAAAGAAATTTTACATGAAATGTTTAACATAATCCTGCAGCAGAAGAAAAAAACAACAAAAAGGTCAAAATGTGAGATCTTGATTCTAGATCCAAAAACTGTAAAGCTTCAAATAAAAAAAAAATAAAAAAAAAGATGTGCTTCACAATGAAAACTAAATATATAAATAAATCTGAAATGAGTCAAAAACCTCTGATGGGAAAATGAGCCATAAAACCAAACTGGAACCAGTTTAAATGCGTCTGGAATCCGAAACTTTTTGACCTTGTCTGTAGTTAAATAAGCAGACAAAATGTAAACAACCTAAAACAATAAATACTTCACCATCATCAACCACAAGGAGCCACTCCCTCACCCCGCAGAGTCCTCGCCGTTCATTATTGTTGAACATGATCTCCTGATAATTAGATTTTCTGTGTCAGGGATCAAAGTTCAAAATAGAAAATGAGATTTGTATAAACTTTACTCTGATAGTTTGACAAACAGCTTCCTGAGATCAGGTTCATTTGGTCTTGTGTCGTTCTTTGTTTAGTTCACAGAAAATTCAAAGAACAATGCAGTTTCCACATGATTCCAGAACCAGAAATAAATTATCTAAAGAGAAATTGGGCAGAGCTAAAATCGAATAAATATATCTAAAAGCCAAATTAAGTCCAAAAATCTGTTTAAATAAAATACCAGACTGGTCTAAAACCAGTCCAAATCTGAATCAAGTCCATAGCAACACCAAAGGAGAGTTACAGACCAGATCAAATCCACCAAACACTTTTCATATTGATTTAACAAACGCAACTAAAACCAGTCCCAACCCGAAGAATAAAAGTTTAAAACCAGTAGAGATTAACCATTAACCTTGAAAGTAATGCAAAGCAGTCTAAAACCAGTATGTAACCAGTTAGACCGGGTTCTCCCAGCAGCCCAGACCAGTAGAAGCGGCCATCTTTTCAGCAGCTCAGAAAAAAAAAAGAGGCTGAAAGTTTCAACCCTCCCTCCTCCCCTTCTTTTCTTCTTCAGTGAAAATCCTTTCGTTTTGTCGTATTGTGCTGCAAAGCGGCTCGCCGGAGGATGAGGAGGGAGGAGGCGGCCTGGGCCGGTTACCATGGTAACTGCAGAGCTGAGGATTCTTGCAGTTTCAAGCCTTTCATTTCTGTAATTGCTGCCTGTTTTCTCCAAACCCAACACCTTCTCCTTTTGGGGGGGGGGGGGGGGGGGGGGGGGGGTTCCTGCTCCTCCTCCTCTTCCTATCAGTGATTTGCTGAGTGTGTTGATAAATTCCTCCATTTCTCAAACTTTAAATTAAACTATTTATTGTTTTTATTTCTATGGGCCATAAACCGAACTATGACAGATCTGGCGTCTCTGATTGGCTGCTGTTAAAACTGATTATTTAAAACCTGATGAAGACCAAAATAGCTAAAACAAAAACTGAAAACCTTTCAATCCTTGCCTGACCTGAAAGTAAACATTCTTTAGCCTCTCAATTATTGTTCCAGTTAAATTGTTGCTGAGATCTCATAAAATAATCCTTTCTTTCCAATCCAGGTCATGCATCGTATTACTAGGACTCATCCTGTCCTGTTTCTTTCCATTTGAGAAACTCTGACACCATTCCATTAGAGTCAACCAACAATTAAAAAAATGCTATTTATTTTCCTGGATTAAACTCACAGTAAAGCTAATCTACCTGAATTACAAAACCCTAATCATGAAAAGTTCAGATAAAGGTTAGAGCTCACAAGCAGCACGCCAAAGAGCAGACACCAGGATCCAAACGCCTGTCATTGTTTCAGATCCTTTTTCAGTTTTTAAAGTATAAATAAATTCACAAAGATCCAAAGATGGAGAGATGTTTTAATCATTATTGGACGGTGAATATACGGATTGAAAGGTTTTTTTTAACCCCAGATTTTTGATGCATGCAGCCTGTTTACATTCAAAAAGGAGATTATGAAAGATCTGATCTTTCCACTATGAATGAAATGATTACTGCGGTCAGAACCAAGGACAGCGCCAGAGTAAAGTGGAAGCTTCAAATCAATAACAGGAATACAGATTTTAGAAAGGAGAAAACACAGTGGGAGTTGACTGCAGGCTGGCCAAGGGGAAGGCAGGAGGAGGATTAGAGGAGGAGGAGGAGTTTGTCGTCTCTGCTCCTGTCAACACAGTAGGATGAAGATGAAGAGGAGGATGTGCACATGCAGCAATCAGGGTGAAGCCACGGAGCAGAGATGACAGCTTTCTTTTGAGACAATCGTCTCTTGGCAGAAGGAGAACTCAGCAGCTTGGTTTTGCAAAAATCAGCTCCAAAGAGGCGTTTCAGCTCTCATGCATGTCGACCCCAAAACGTTTCCTTGGGTTTGTGTCACGTTATTTTTTAACTCGTGGGTTTTGAATGGAAATGTTTGAAAAAGGCATCCAGGAATAAAGTCATTGTTCCAGCAGCAGCCAGCAGAGGGCGCTCCCCTCAGTTTATCTTTCCTCTATCAGCTACACAGATGAACCCCCCCCCCCTGTTCATGTCTTCTTGGTCCAACCGGTTTAGGCCCAGAAATATAAAAAGGTTCCAATTTCTTCCAGGATAAAAGCTGCAAAAATTCAAGTAAATATTGAAATGCTTTAGTGTTGAAAAGCCTCCCGTTAAACTTTAAAAAGCCTCCGTTATCAAGTCTTTTAGTTTCGTTTCATTTTCCCCTGTGGAATCATCTCCTGGAAGATCTTACAGAAGCCGAAGAGCAACCTGATGTTTGACAGACGCCTTCGATCAATGGCGACCGCATGCTCTGAAGGTCAGGGTTCAGCGGGCGAACACAGAGAGTTTGCTGACCCCAGAGCAGCGAAAGGGCAAGGCGGTTACCAAGGAAACAGCTTCTTCATCAGGGATGAGGATCAGTTTTTTTTCCCCCCTCAGTTACAGCTTTGCTTTGAACCTGTAAATCAGCTGAACATCTGGAAAAGTGACTCCTGATGCCTGAAGCTCGTTCAACGTCCCTAAAACATTGGTTCTCCAGCTTGTTGGTTCTTCTGAAGCCAAAAACTTCACTAACAGTCCTGCAGAACAACCAACTTTAACAATAACATAGACCAGGGTTTAAAAAATGAAAAAAACTGATATGGAAACAAAGGACACCTTAAACCCCCATCAGGCCTTCCCTGGAGCACCGTCTTCCTAGAGGAGATCTTCATCCTCTCAGATTCCTGCAGGACTTTCTGTCTGAAGATTATTATTTTTTTCATCGTATCACCTGAAATTCCCCCCAAATCACCCTGAAATTCCCCCCACTTCCAACAGAACCTAATAGGGTTAACTGACCGGCAGGAAAAAAACCCTAAAAAGTCCAAAAAAAACATGTAGAGAAGAGTTCAGATGAGCCAGAACAATCAACAGAATCGACCTAAATATCTACTGGATCAAAGGCTTTAAAGGAAAAGTCCGCTCATATTCAGAATTCAAACTTCTGCAAGTCCTTTAAATATGAAATTATTCCATCCTGTTCAATAAATGATCAGTGTTTGCTTTACTGGTGGCATCCATGTCTATTTCCCGTCTATAAAAGATATCTTGGACTCCCAGGACTTCTCTTTTACTCGTTGTGTTATCGCGCACAACTTATTTTTTCTACTCTGCTTAAGTTCTGGCACCCAGTGTACACAGGACTTTATATATCTGTAATCTGAGTTTGCAGAGTCACCCCCTGCTATACATCTGCAGGCACACTTTGTGTTTTGGCCTGGTCTTGTTCTCAATCAATATGTAGTATTCAAGGATTTTCTCACTTCCTCGGGCCTCTATAACCCAGTTAAAGACGATCACTACTGCCACCTACTGGTTAGTGACATTGTCACGGTGCGGTATCGGCGGTTGATCAAGTCCCAGTGCTGTATCTGGTGTTTGTCACAACGCGCTATTATCCAAGTCATCTTGAAAACATTCTTCTTCCAAATGTTGGCTACATATTACGTGTTTTTTCTCTGGCCAGAAGTTCGATGGCAAATCCTCCCTCTTCAAGTTGGCGATCCAACGACCAACCCGTCCGTGGAGGATCAGGAATCAGAAAGGTGGAATAACTCTTTTTTTCACTTTTACCCGATGTATTCCAGCATCCAGCTGCCATGCACGTGGGAATCTTCAGTTTCACTATAGCTCTGGTGAATTTCAATGGTGAAGTCCTCTGGAAATTAGCCAAGGTTTGCTTTAATGTCCTACAAACTAATGTTAGAATAAAGGCCTGATGGCAGCCATGTTGGATCCACATTATTCCACATACAGCAGATTTGTGAAACAGAGTTTTCAAATGTAAATAAAAATCTGCAAGAAAATCGTATCTTTTTTTTTTTTTTCCAGTTTAAAAAGTCAAAATTCAAAGCAAGGACAGAAACTGAACTTCATGTCTAACAGCGACGCTCGTCTAAATGATCCGTTTGAACCTGGAACATCTGCAAAGTGAAGCCTCGCTCCCTCTCTGGAACAGAAGTCTGATCCTCTGATTCTGAGACTCGGAGCCATAAAAGACTTTAAATATTTTCTGTGAACAGAAGCGGAGCTTAAAGCCAGACTGTCTCTGAGCTCTGAGGTTTGATTCTGCTTGAACTCTGAAGCTAAATAAAGCGACTGAAGTACGAGGAGAAACCCGCAGCTGTGTTTGTTCTGAGGTGACTCTGCAGCTCCAGATAAAACACTCGCTCATCCCGCCGCAGCTCTTCCTCCGGCTTTAACGAGACTCCGAGGCAGACGGAGAGGATGACCTTGGGTGCCGCTTAAAGAGGATGAAGACGTCTTTGGAAGAAAAGGTCGGTTGTTGAAGCTGCAGATGTTCAAACAGGTTTCACCTCCTCCAAGCCTCTGCTTCGCCGTCCAATCAGCTCAGCGCAGGAAAGCGGTAATTATCTGCAGCCTCCTCAGGACTCCAGATATTCAGCCGACCTCCATCAGGGGACGAATTCGGATCTGCTTTGATTAACACGACATTTCTCACAGGTTTGTTTAGTTTTCAGCCTTTTTTCTGCAGCTTAGGGAGCAGAACTAAAGGTTGGAGATCTTTGAAACTAAACAGTTTCATATTTGAAGGCTGAAGAAGAAAGGATGGAAAAAAAATAACATTTCACAAAAAAACCTCTGAGGCAAATATTTTTTATAACTGTCAATCTTCAATGTGTAATTAGGTCAGCAGGAGGCGCTCATGGTAACTTCACACATCTCTGCTGCCCCAGTTGCAAAATGTCAACAAAAAAAAACAACAAAAAAAATCAAAGATTAAATATTTACTGCATCATCCAAACTCCAGCGAAGTTCTGCAGAACATCACACCTCCCTGCAACAATGCAGACATGATGTTTGCCCTCACTAAAACTCATCCCTGACTGACCAGGCAGGTTCTGAGGGACCCAAACAGCCTCTCATCGGCCTCTAGAATAAAATAAAACATCTCAAATGAAGAGCGCTCACTCTGACTGATTTATAGGAGCAGAAATGGGAGCAGCAGAACTACGCCAGCCGTCCAAAACCTGACGACCCGATCAGACAACATGACACCAGAATAATAGACTCGGTTATTATTAAATAAGTTAATTATGCTCCTCTAAAAGCCAGAACCATGAAAAGTCACATCTGGCTGTTCATAGAGTGCAGGATCCTTTTGGAAAATTGAGTGGAAGGAAAAAAAAAAAGACTCTTCTATGAGACGAAGGGATATTTTCAACCTTTAGACGATTGGTAAGAAAAGCCTTTTCTAAAGTAGCAGCAAGAGTAAAAGCTTTCCTGTTTGTAATAATAAATGTAATGTGCAGGGTTCCTACAGCATAAGGCAAGTTCAATTCAAGACTTTTTAAGACTTCTTAATGCCACTTGAAATAGAAATTTAAGACCAAATTCACAAGAAAAACCTGCTTGCGACAACTTAACCCAAAGGTTTATTTTAACATAAACCACTGCACTAATGTTTCAAATGTTGAAAAGCTTCCCCTACAGGAAGAAAGCTAAAAACACACAAATGACAGATAAATTTTAACAATTATTTAACTGAATTCACACACTTTGTTTTAGCAGGGAACAAAACAAATCAATTTAAAGCCCCAACATAACCAGTGCTAAGTCTTTTTTGCAGCTATTTTTCTTTGTATGGTTTTCTTAGTATGTTTGATTTGGTGATAAGTGGAGGCGTTGCAGAGACAAGGGTGGAACTAAACTGAGAAATACCGGCTGTTTCTCTGTAACTCCATGTTGACGCTTTGTGTTTCGTGCTTCGCATGTGCGACTCCACTGCCTTAATTCCCATCGTTCTGAGCTTGAATGACTTCTTGCACAAAATCCACTGAGCCTCATGTATGTTGCCTGGTTTTAGCCATGGAGGAAACTCTTGGCTGGAGACAATTTTGGTTACATTTACACTTACTCATGTTTTCCAGACAAAAAGTTAATGGTGCATCTCCCAAATGTCCCGGCCGCAACAACGCTTTTAAGCCATTATTTTTTTTAAATAAAAAAAAGGTCAATTTTAATGTTTTATTTAGATTACAAAAATAAATCCTATTTATGATGTTTTAAAAATTAAGACCTACAAAAGACTGATTTAAGACATTTTAATACCAATTAAGGCCTTGGTTTTATTTTAAAGAATTCAATGCCTTTTAAGACTTTTTAAGTACCCGCAGGAACCCTGAATGTAAGAGTTTTACCTTTTGAATTAGGACAGTGAAAGAAACTATTTAGACTTTTCTGAATATTCAGCATGTTGCAAATGATTGGGTGATAGAAAAGGCAAAAAAATGGGGTTTATTTAGCAGAAACAGCCATCTGTTTTGATTTAATATCATTAAAAGGACAGATAACTTAAATAAATGTGCAGCGTTATAAAGTAGAACCTGATAATATCCGATTGATGCATCTCAACCCTGAACTACTGTTGTTCACCTTCACAGAGAAAATATGAATAATTTAAATGGAAATTGTGTCATTTCCCCCTTTATGGTCTCAGTGAGGAGAAGGATGGGCAGATGAGGGATAAAGCCGGAGCCTGAGGGCCCCGAGGCTGGGCCCTCCTCTCTGTAGAGGCCCTACCGGTGGAGGGATGGCGCTGAATATAAAGTACCAGGAAGTGGAGAAGCTGCTGCCTGAATGCCAATAAACGGGAAGAGGACGTCTGCAGAGGAGAGCTGCTGTCTGCACATTTTCTGTCACATTAAAGGCCTCAGTGGAAAAACTATGAAGTAAATATGGAT
Organism: Cyprinodon diabolis; assembly: GCA_030533445.1. Taxonomy (NCBI): domain Eukaryota; kingdom Metazoa; phylum Chordata; class Actinopteri; order Cyprinodontiformes; family Cyprinodontidae; genus Cyprinodon; species Cyprinodon diabolis. The sequence goes on along the minus strand of CM060078.1, from coordinate 8,644,986 downwards.
TTATTATAATATTCATAATAATTTGGACAGTGCATGAGTTTCATTTTATCAAGCAAAGGAAACATAAGAGGAAACGCTGCAGCAGGATTCAGAGCTCCTCTCCTGCATTTAAACCGGGTTCATGGCGCCAAATGACGCCTCTGCAGCGCGACGCGACGTACGAGCGATTAAACATCTAAGGTTTTATTTCCTCATAGAGCGGATTGGCTCCGCCCACTCTGCAGGTGAGGCTTACCTGGGCAGGAGGCAGCAGCTCTCCGCTTCTCCGGCCGCCGCTGAACGGGACGGCGCCGGCCGTTGCCCTGCCGGCCGCCTGGAGGTTGATGGGGGATGTCTGCAGCGGCTCCGGCCCCGCCGCCTTCTGGCCGTTGATGTGTGCCGTCACCATGGAAACGGGAGCCTTGGCCGGCACCACGGAGATGGCGATGCTCTGGCTGGGGGGCTTGATGAGCGATAGCGGCTTGGTGGTCCCCACGGGACAGCTCCGAACAGCCAGCTTCTGCAGGGAGACAGACAGGTGTGTTTATACTTCATCATGTCCGACCAGAAGACCCTCCCCCATCCTCAGAAAGGTTCCCCCCTCATCCGAACTAAATATTTCATCTGCTGCTCCAGCGCTGCTTTACATGCAGAAAACAAAAGAGCCCAAAGTGTCTTCACCTCCCTGCAAACAGCAGAGCTTCTAGAAACATCCTGAACGTTTGAAGGATTCGTTTTCCTTCATTCAGAGGTGAGATGGAAGCAAAGCTAAAGCGCCACAATTCTTCCACATCAGTTTACAGATTTTAGTGAAATTACCAGTGGATCCAGAACGTCCCCCTGCACCCGTCCACCAGTTCAGACCCTTTTGTTTCAGGGAATCAATGGAATCCACAGGCGCCTGCATCAGGACCCGGGGGCCGCCGCTCGCTATTCAGAGCCGGGGGCCCCTCTGATTGTCTGAAAGGTCACTCACTGAAAGCCTCTGCAGGCTGGAGAGCGGGGGGGGGGGGGGGTGTCTGTTAAAGAGCTTCTATGAGCAACCTGGGATCAGATTTATGGAGATTTTAACCACATTTTATACAATAAACTTTTAAAACAGAAGGGATGAATTAAATTTACAGACTTTAAGGATTTAATTCAACCAATCCGCCAGCGTTCATGGGTTTGATCCTGCAACTTCAGGGTTTTTTTAGAACCAAATCAAACAGTAACAATGGTCTGAGGTAAACATGTCCTCTTTATAACAGCAGTTAGAGATTCAACCACATATTACTGTGATGTTAGTATCCGGATGCATCACCGACTTCATCTGTGTTATACGATCAAAGCATCGCAGTAACTGAACGAATAAATGATTAAAAGTCATAAAGTAGTTTTGTGTTCTTGAGCAGCGATGAACCTGCAGGTCGAATTCTTTCCTTCTGGGTTAGATGGGATCCAGCTGCCTCTTCCTCCACCTTCAGTGCGGCTCAGAGGAGCTGACTGCATGTTTTAACCAACAGCTGCTAAATGAAAACACCACAGAGGAGCAAGCCTCCACCATCAGAGGTTGTGCTTTTATTTATTGTGGTTCTGCACCCCCCAGGCAGCTGATAGATCCGAGTGATCTGCAGACCAACTCTAACCTGACAGAAACATTAACGGCAGCATAAGAGGCCCTAACGAGCCCTTTTCTCCACACGTCTGCGGAGGTAGATGAGGATGCAGCCGCTTTCATCAAGACCAACTCGCCGCTCACCTTTCATCTAATGATGACGGAGGAAATGTGCTTTCTGATGCCCACCACGCTGCAGCTCCAGAGCTGATGATGCACTACACAGAGAACATCAAAGCGGTGCAAATCACCAGCTGTGATTACCAGGAGCTGGAAGAGTTGAAGCAGCTTCTGTATTCTGGGATCTGCTGATATTCATGTGGAGAAAGTGGGAAGAAGACGCTGGTGAAGATTCTCAGTCATCCAGGTCATAGTCATTCCAAAAAAGTTTAAAAAACAATCCACTGGACTTTGTTTCCAAGCTTTTTCAATTAAAAATGTCAGAAATAGTTTGAGGTTAAAAATAAATACAGAAATAAATAAATGCTCAATAAGTAAATAAGCATACAATTAATTGCCAACAAAAACACAATCAACAAATAAATGTCAGTAGAAATTTAATTATACAGTGAGACATAAATGTATATAACTCTTTCAATTAGCTTCTTTATTTATTTGCCTTTGTAATATTTACCTTATTTTTTGTCCTTTATATATATTTTTTTACATTTCTGTATGCATTTCGGTCTCATTATGCAAATGAAGAGGGGGCGTGTCCTAGAGTCAACTTCTGCTCATTGGTTGGCTTGGTGGCCCATCTTCTTAACTCACAGAGCTCAGAGTACTAAGTTAAATGTTCTCTTTTCTGTTGCTGATGTTCAATAAAAGTACGTTTTAAGATCATTTGAGGCGAGAATATTATACTTTAAAGCATCACCATATGGCCCATTCACAGATTTAATGCGTAATTTAAAAGAAAATGTTCCGAACTTGAGAGCACCGCAGCAACCAGCGGAGCTCCGAAGCTAACGGCAGGGTTTCCACAGTCTGACATCATTTCAGAATTCCCTGACAAAAAAAATGGAGCAGTTTGTCGTTTTGGTAACTACACCAAAATGACCGCTAGGTGGACTAAAAATCACACCATCTGGCGGAAAATCACGTGCCTTTTTAAAATCACGCGAGAATGTGTACAAAACAACAAAATCAACGCTTCTGGGTCGTTTTCATCAAATGTCGGTGATTTTAAAGTAATTTTGAGTGATTGAGTGCCCGGCGGGCAAATGCAATGAAATTTGTACTCTCCCGACAATAAAAACTACTTGCCCCGGGCGACCGGCGATGGTTAACATCGAGCCCTGGGGGGGTCTACTTCAGAGACGTAGACAGTTATGGGGTATTGCAGGCTAATAAAAAAGCCAAACGACCCCCATTTCAAAGGGGGGGACCCGTTCTTCCGTTTCTATTTGCATGTTTTCTAAACAAAAACGGTTTTTTTGGGCTACTGTACAAAGCAACTCAACGCTATTTTTAAAATTTTGATTTGAAAAAGTCTCCTGGATTGGAAGCAAACACCAAAGTGCAAAGTCCGGTGGATTGTTTTTTTTTACTTTTTTGGAAGGTGGGAGGAAAGCTAAAGGAGTCAGGAGAAGATCAGGCTGACTCCTGGGGGGGGGGCGTTCCTTTGAAGGTTCTCCATGTTCCACTGAGAAGAGACCCCAGAGCAGATCCAGAACTTCCTGGGTTGCCTCCCAAACATAAGCTGGACATGTGGGCTTCCATCCTGGACCCGGTACCTCCAGGAACTAATCTCAGATAAGCAGATGGTCGAAACAAGCCAGCTTTTAAACTATCCTCATTTAACTCTGATCCATTTGGAGCAGTTCAGACCCCTGTGGACCAGAACGTCCCACTCAGCTTCATGTTTTAGGCTCTAAAAGGCTGTTTATGTTTACAGCTTTCATTTAGAGAAAGAATAAGATGTAAAGATATAAAAGCTTCAGCCAGCAGCCTCCCTCCTCTCTGGGTTTTTATTGATGTTCTGCTATAAACTTCGTCATTCAGCAAACAGAGCGTTTTTTGCCCCTCGACTGGAGAAATTTAATTGAGAACGTGTTCTCCACTCCAAGTCCACAGTTAAGGTCATCCTGGGCTGTTTACGGCCGGCCGACCGGATTATCCTCACTCATTATGCTCGCTGTTTTGATAGCGGGCCTTTGAGATAAGGCGGCTGCTGGAAAATGCATTAGTAGCTGTTCAGATTTCCATCAGTGCAGCTGCCAGACGCTTTCTTTGTTTACACTCCATTTACCAGCGAGGTCCTTCAGTCCTGCAAGAGGCTGAAGGAAACGGACGGCCAATTTCTTATTCCCTGAGGGACAAAAGAACTTGAGATTTAAAGGACTGGATGACAAATGTTTACAAATGAGTTTTAGAGCAGAAAAAGTGAAAAAGAAAAAGCTCCCATCATGAGCAGCAGGTTTTCAGGATTCTCTCCCTCAGGAAGTCGCTTCTGTCTCAAATGAAACTTAAATACTTGAACTATTTAAAACGAGGAAAACCAGAAAAAAAGAAGTAAATTTCAGTAGAGATTCAGAATTCAGTTGGCTGCAGCGTTTGGACCCGTTCTGATCCGCCTCTGGCGCTCTGACAGCTTATCAACGAGGGGCAAACAGGACAGCCTGGCCCCTCGCCCGGAGTCTGGCAGAGTGGCGCCATTGGGGAGCCGAGCGGCTCTGCGTGAGAAGGTGGAGGTCCAGCTGAGAGACACCAGGAGCCCATGGTTCAGATGCAATTCCCATCAGGACCGGATCATCTAGAAGTGGATCGGCTCGTGGTGGGACTCCGTGTAAAGGTGACAGAAGCACAACGCTCCTCTGATCAGATCAGAGTCGAGTTCATGAATATTTTATTGATTCAGCAGGAAGACCAGCCTCATGTTCTGTATTTACTACATCTGAGCTGTAACATCTGCAGCATGTCTGGACTTCTGTTAGCAACACGAATTAAAAGTTTATTTAGTATCTTCTCTGCTGATCCAGAGATGTTATGTGAAAGTAAATGTTTTTCAATACATTCAGCATTAACGTTCCTTTTGGTTTTCCACATTAAACTACGACAGTAGTTTGTTTAGGTTCTGCATTCATGCTGAAGCCCATCTAGTCATTTCCAGAAGGCTGAAAATCCAACATAAAATGCAAACTGATTTAATAATCAGCCTCAGAGCTCAGTAACTTTTAGTTCTCAGGCTCCTCTCCTGTGGAACCAACTACCAGTTTTAGTCCGTGAGGCAGACACCCTGTCTACTTTTAAGACTAGGCTTAAAACTTTCCTTTTTGATAAAGCTTCTAGTTAGAGTGGCTCAGGTTATCCTGAGCTATCTCTATAGTTATGCTGCTATAGGCTTAGACTGCTGGAGGACATAGGGACCCCTTTTTCATCATTCTGCTTCATTCTATCTCTATTCTCCCGCTCTGCAGAATCTGTTAGTTCAATCTCTAACGTTCTGCTCTCTCTGCTTTTCCTCATAGTAGCTTCATCTGGTCTGTTCCTGTTTGGCTGTGACGCCATCCTGGAGAGAAATATCAGCTGTGCTGCTGCCATCAACACCCTTGTTTATAGATGCTGCAGATTAGCCTGTTTTTCAGTGTAGTCCTGTTTCTCTGACTGTGACTAACTGGATGTGCTCTCTTCATCCTCTGACATGGGAGCTGGCTCGGAGCTCGTCTGCCTGGCTGTGTGTTTCCTGGACGGGGCCGCCTGTGGAGCTGGTTGACAGTTGCCTTTTGTATCTATGCTTCTTTTTCTATGTCTGCTTCCGTCTCCTTGAACCCCAGTCAGCCTCAGCAGATGGCCGGTCACACTGAGCCTGGTTCTGCTGGAGGTTTCTTCCTGTTCAAAGGGAGTTTTTCCTCTCCACTGTCGCTACAAGCATGCTTCGAGTCAATGAGTCGATGCAATCAGCTGGTTTTCCTTAGACAGAAAACTTTAAATCAGTCGGACTGGATGATCTGGTGAACTATAAAGAGCCTTGAGATGATGTGTTTTAAATTGGAGCTATAGAAATAAACTGAACTGAATTAACTATAAGATGATCTGGACCTGGGTCTGGAAAGATAAAGAAGGACCTTTTCCCTGCGAGGAATAAAAGCTACCAGCTGCTCCTCTGTTGCCATTCTGGTATAAAAAAAAAACGTACGACTTTAGAGCAAATATCAAGACTTACTTTGTTTTTAAATTTAACTTTTCTTTTCAGCGAGTTTAGAGTCTGAAACAGCTGCTGTTCACATTTATTCAAGCTGCAAAAGGCAGAATCATTAACTCCACGCCACTCCATCATCGCCTTGGTTTCCTCTGCGTAATTTTTTGTGTAATCTGACAGCCTTCAAAGCAGCTTCACCGCTCACATGATTAAAACTACCTTCATTTGGACTCCATCTGAGTCTGTTGAGGAACTGAATCAATAACCCTCCCGATGCCCACACTGTTTCAGTCTCCATAATAAGCAGCACTGATTGTTAGTCTAACTGCTCCGTTTCTGCTGCCCGCCAGCAGATAACAATCACATTAAAATGTTCATTATGCAGCCTGGAGACAAACACGAGGAGGCGGCCAAGGGCTGCATTCATTTCCTACATCATGTGGTCAGTTTGCGCCCGACACACCAGCCTCAGACAATAAATCCATTTAAATGCAAATCAAACGTGCCTGCAGCGCCTCTTTTTTTCTTCCATGTGCAGCAAAGTTCATTGGAATGCGACCGAAGGATCCAAATATCAGGACTGATGGACGAGTCAAAAAAAAAACACAAAACAATATACCCATTTGTTCTGAAAAATCTAACTTACATTTATATCCAAAACTTCATAACGTCCTGATTCAGGAAAAAAAACTTGCTAAAAACCAAAGTTAATGTAATGTTTGACAAGAAGTTTTTCCCTCCAATATAAAGTGATGCACAAAGCAGCATTGCTCCAGACCAGTAGAGGGAGCTGAACAAAGCTGAACCATATCAGCCATAGAAACAGGAAGTTAAGCCTTTTCACAGGATGTCTATTAAATAGAGTTGGAGGCAGAAAGGAGAGATTTGTTATCTTTCATTTAACTTTAAATTACATAATCTCAGTTTTCTAGAATAGTCAAACTGTGTATTAATATCACTGATGGTGGTGATGCTGATATATAAGGCTATTTAGCCAGTTTCCCTCCATCTAAAGCTAACTGCCGATCAAACAGCTGTTAAAAATTTTAAATCACATCATCCAACATCCAGTCTGGTATAATTTATCCACTCTGTTCTAAAATAATGTTTAAAGAATTAGAGATTTAAAGTTTTTTATAATATATTTAACTTTTGCAGTAGTCTACGGTTTCAACAGATGTTGATGATTATAGATCATCCACCTCTAATCCGAGCCGCTTCAGTTTCATGTTGTCCTTTCTATTATAACATATTTTATTCTTTTATTTGTTGACCGAAATAAAAGATTTTCCCTTTATTTTCACATCCAGATGTAAACCAAGTAGAAAAAATGCTGTTTAATAAACAGAAAAACACAACTTTGACCTTTCAAACTAAATAAACTAATTTAAGCCGCTTTTTGCCTAAAATATCTTTTTTTTTTTATCAAAACGCTCCGGAAACATGTAGAGAAAAAGGAAATCTGACAGCAGTTGGGTTAAGAATCTGTTTCAGTTTCATAGCGGATCTATGGGAATATAATCTATAACCAGGGGTTGATGTTAAGGATTTTTACCACTTGCCTGACTTTCACATTTCATTTGCAGAGAAACTATTTTTACTTGCCCAGTATAATGTTTGATAAATATAGTTCCTAATATTAATTTTTGTATTTATATCAATGAAACATGTTTGTTTTTTAAATGTTTTCTTGTAATTCAGTATTTTTTAAGTTTCCAGGTTCCTGGTGTGTATCTGCATGCGTCAGATAATGAACTCAAGCCTACATTACAGTGTTAACATGCTTTTCAATCCTTCCTGCACATTCTTTTCAAACTAAACTTTGCTTTAAACTGTTGTGTGCTTGGAAAAATATCAATTGTAATGTTAAAAATAAGATAAATCACAAGACAGAAGTCAATGTCACAAATGAATAACTTATTTTAGAGTCTCGGTATGTTTATACAAGATAATACTATTAATATAATCTGACTTTTCTAGAGAATCATTATACATAGTTATTTTATTCAGGGTTTCCACAGTCTGACATCATTTCAGAATTCCCTGACTTTTAACTGACTCAGGATTAGTTTCCCTGACAAAATAAATGCAGCAACAAGACAATAATAATAACATAACAGGTCACCAATCTAACATGTTTAGCTCTATAACATTTAAATGCACCTCTCCAATGTCAGAGAAAAAAATTGAATGAACATTTTTTAATGCATGACCTGCATCACTGTACAGAAGACATATAGCCAAATTTACACTGTGCGCATGGCAGACAGTTATGCCGATTTTCCTAATCCCTGGCCGATAATTTTTAATCTAGAGTTATCTGGGTGGAGGGTGAAATAGGTGGTGGGTGTGTTACTCTACTTACTTTATTTTTTGCCTTGTTGTTTTTTAGCCTGCCAAGTCGAAAAAAAATGTGTCTGATTCCCGGACAAAAATCTCGCCATCTGGCGGAAAATCTCGCGGCTTTTTCAAATCACGCGGCTTTTTCAAATCACGCCAGAATGTGCACAAAACAACAAAAATGGCGGCGGCGACGCTTGTGGGTCCTTTTTTAAGCGAATGTCGGTGATTTAAAAGTAATTTTGAGTGATAAATATATTTTTTTTTTGCGATGACATTTGTACCTCTCCCGACAATAAAAACTACTTGCCCCGGGCGATCGGGCAATGCTTAACATCGAGCCCTGCAATAACTCATCAGAAAATTCCTGCTTTTCTTAATAAAAATCGATAATTTTTTTACCATAAGCTCATTATTAGGGATCGACAGCTTTTATAAAATCTGAAGCTGATCCAGATTATTTTCACGTCATTCAAATGGATCCATGACTGTTGTAGTTCTTTAGATAAAGCGGAGCGATTTCTGAAGCGAATTCGTCTCATCTTCCTCCTTTTCCACGATAAAAATTGACTCGATGATTACAAACAGATCGAAAAAAAAACAATGACCTCAAAGGCAAGTAGCTAAATCCATTGATCAGTTGGTGAATGAATGCATGCACCTCAAAAAACAAACAAACCAGCTAATATGCCATGATATCGGCTGGTTGACCCCCACCCAGTGTTACAGGGGTGTCACCTTCATGCGGAGGTTTTAACAGAGATACGTCGGTTCAGCAGAAATAGGATTTCATGTATATAAAGACATCAGAGCTGCTGGCTTCCTGAGAAAAACATCAGGACTCATCCAACCTTAGGACTGTTTCAAATTAAAAGCTTCATCCTGTCTCACCCAAATATGAGGCTTTTAATATGAAAGAACTTGTTTGATAAAAGTGGAACTCTGCATGTTTGGGTTTTAAATTGAATAAAAATCTGTTTGAAGCAGAATTACAGAACGTGAACCCAGAAGAGGATGTGAAAACCTCTGCATCAATGCAGAGGCATCTAAATCTGCAGCAAACGTTGCCCCATCTCAGGGTTTATATCACGTTATAAACTCTGTCAGTAAAGTAGATTAAACTATTTTTAAAACAAATTAATCATACAGTTATGATTTGGGATTCTAATGATTAAATAAAAAGCAAAAAAAACAAACATACAAATTGCAATAAAAAAATCTGTTATTTTCTTATAAGATTCAACATATTCTGCTTTATAACTTTAGTTTTTACTTTTACAAACAGATTGCTGATGATGTTCTGGATTCTACAGCATAATGCATGAAACTCATGAAGCATTAAACCAATAAATAAATGAAACACTGCAGCACATTTGATAATTATTACTTAAAATGTCTACTTTTTAAACAGCAGCCATTTAAAATTCAGTATTTTAGTGAAAGTAATCATGATTTCAGAGCCTTACACTGAGCTCAGGCTTCATATTTTATGAGCTGGAGAAAAGTTCATCTTCTCCTTGACTCAACATCTGCAGCCTCTGTAAACACGGCTGACCTACTGACCAACGATTAATGAGGCGCTTCGATCTGCAGCAGCTTTTTGCTGCTCGCTGCCTCACAGCTACACTATCAGCTGATGAGATTTCTTTGGATGTTTCAAATCTACTGCAGCTCCTGTTTCACCTCCTCTTTGCTTCTGAAAGGGCTTCGTCTTATTCTGCAAACTGGATCTTTGCAATAATTTACATCCTGCAGCACAGTTTGGTGCGTTTTCCAAAAACTAAGGGAAGCTTTTTATGTGAAAAAGAGCAGAAAAAAAAATATCCCTGTCTGCCTGGAGACCTTCCAGCTGAGCGGCCGTTAACGGCTGGTGATCCTGTATTTTCCATTTAATACCAGTAATTATGTTTACAGAAGCTACACCAATTTTAATAATCTGACCAATTCTATGAAAATTAGTTGATCTAAATCTCCTTTCTGAACAGAACCAGCCTCCACTGCATATACTGATTCATCCAATTAAAATCCCTCCACCTGAAGACACCAACCGCCCTCACCTGAGTGTCGATTGGAAATCAAACAATCCCGAATGACACAGAGATAATCTGAAGCAGCGGCAGAATGATGTGGCTGGATCCCAACAACTCAAACCTTCTGTCCAAACCCTGAAAATTGAGCTGCAGCCGAAAACACAAACAACACAACTCTGAAACCGAGAGCCGAGGACAGAGGAAGGATCTGCTGCGTCAAAGCGGAAAATCTGAGAAATGGAGGAATTATTGGTGCCAATTTAAAGGCTGATCACTGAAATTAAAAACTTCAACCAAAAAGTAAAATAAAGGGAGGAAGGCTCCATGGACAGACAGAACTGGACCAGGACCAAAGGGCGTGTGAAGGAGTCCAGCTGGCTGTGGGAAGCCCCCCCCCCTGCTTACAGCAGAGAAAACAACAGTTTAACATCCGGGATTAGCCGGGATTAAGGACATCTGTTAGGAAAACGCCCAGGATTGTAAAGTTTTATCTTTCCTGAAGAAAACAAGCTGGGAGGGAGGAGAGAAGGTTCCTCAAATGAGATTAAAATCCTTCACTGTTGACTTTAATCTGTATTAGGGACAGAACTAAAGATTATTTAGCAAATAAATTAATCTGTCGATTATTTTTTCACGGTTCCTTAAAGAAGCCTTTTCCCAAAAATCAACCAGGTGAAACAAACTTTTCCACCTGAGAATTTCTGGATAGAGCAGATTGACAGAGAGATTTCTTATTTTAATCTTAAATGCAAAATGTTTATAGTTTTTTTTTTACATTCTTGGTGTAATTACTGCTCTAATTGGATCACTCTGTCAGCTAAAGGCATGTTTTAGAGTCTCTACACTCCATTTAACGATTAATTTCTAAATTAGTGGATTATTCCAATAATTGATTAATCATGATTAATCCAGTTAATTGTTTAAGCCCTAATCTGTATTATAATCATTTATTGAGCAGAAGTGGAGAAAAAAAAGAAAAATTAAAAAAAAATAACTGCTTCTGCTATTTTAGTTACTCAATATTAGCTCTGTTCACATAACGAGTTTAGCAAGATATTATCCAGGTTAATGTTTAGGGATCATTTGTTAACAGGGGCCTCATGGGGTCCAAGACTTACTTAATCTGGGTATAAACTGTTGAGTTAAAGTCAGAAATATATGTAATATTTATCAAACTATAATAAATTTATGTATTTCAGCAGTTTATTGGTTTAACTTGATAAAGAATATAGACTCGGTTCTGGAATTTCGATGTTGATGCTAACAACAAAACTAATGAAAATTTTGATAGAAAACTGTGCATCATCATCATGAATTAAATGTTTTTCAGCAGCAGAATGTTTTCAGTCAGAGGCCTCCTCAGGGCTGCTGTAACACAGACCTCTACAGGTGATCCTTCAACAGGGAATCTGAATAAACCTGGAAGGTTTGACTTAGGATTAATCAGGTCATTTTCGATTGAATCAAACAGATTCTTTCTGCCAGTTTGAAAAACCGCAGAAGGAGTAATAACTGATGCTTTCTGGTTTCAAATAAAACATGTTTTTTATTGTTTATGTTAGGTTTGTTAAGTTTCCCCAACTTTAACCTATAAAAAAAATAAAACAGACGTGTAAGATTTTTCCTGTGATGCTTTGCAAAGGGAAGATCGAGCTAAAGGATCACTCTGTGTATCTCCGCTTGGCTCGACACTCACAGGCCTTTTTATTGAGCAGTCAACAATTACAACAGCAGGCGTTAGTTTCGATTACGCAATCTCTTAGACATAGCATGAACTTTTAAGATAGGGAACTTGTCTGGTTTCAGTATACGCTTTTAAAAAAGGTGTCGGGGTTATGAACTTTAACTTCTGTGTTTCTCAAATGAAAAACAGGAAAGCATTCTTGCAAAACATTTGACCGTCTTATGACCTGCATAAACTATTTCCTCTGATGAGTGTAACATAGAAAAACAAATGATTGAGAGCAATATAAAACATATCAATAAATAAAATGATAAAATCAACAGAAATCATATCTCCAACAGTTTACATTTATGTGAATCCACCATCAAGCTGTTTTTGAAAATGACTGACTTCTACAGACACACAGAGCTTAATAATCTGAGCAATTTTCCTTTTTCAACTGTTTATTTCCTCAATTTAAGCCTTTCAAACAATTTTGAGATGTTAAATGTTTTTAAAAGCTAAAATGATCCATTAAACAATTAAAAGTCACTTGATGTTTCTTTGAAAAAGGAAAAACATAGAAAAGGACAATAGAGCGACAAGAGGGTTCCTAAAAAAGAGGAAAGGGTGAAATTAAAGTGATTAATCGAATCGAAACCTTTTTCATTTATAAGCTTGTTTTTATGTGATGTTTATAATCGCTGTGGTCTGCTGTGTGAGCCAGATCATTAAAAAGTAATTAAACAGAAACACAGAAAAAAATGCTAAGAAAATTTGAGGTTTTCTTTTAGTTTCTTTGTTAAAATCTTAAAGTTCTCTGATGACAATACTGAACTCTGAGGAGACAGGATGAATGGGGGGGTGGGGGGCAGACAGAGTCATAGAGGGGACAGGAGGGGTGAGGATGAGGAGGGGGGGGCAGCAGATGGACTCCCTCAGACAATGGAGGCAGACAGATGCAGCCACAAAGAGCAGAAACCTCTCAGAAAGAGTCCAACGCACAAAAACACTGAGATTAACAACCTGATGTGAATCCTGATTCTGTTCAGACTGAAGCTGGGTTCCTAAGTACCAGAACCGAGGTCTGATCGGGTCCAACTTCAGTCGTCTATCGGTACCAGGGTCCAAACAGAACCAGGACCGGTTGGTCCTTCTGATGCTTAAGAGGAAAACAAAGAGTTGGAGTCACATGATCAAAGAAAAGCTTTTATTTGAAGGGATTAGAGCCATAAAACCTTTTAACCTCCAGTATTTATGGAAGACTGAGGGAAAGTGTTTGGGTTTAATCCAAATGTAAACAATCCGTGTATCATTCGTTCTTTCTATTTTCAATTGCCAATCAAAAAACAAAAAATAAAAAATTGACTGGTTATTTTGTTTTTTGTTTTTTATGGTTAAACCAAAAACGAAAAAAGGATTGGGTTTTTCATTTATCAATTCTAAGCTCTGATCAAGAATACGAAATGGAAAAACGGACAGCAACGCAGAATTTGATTTTAATATTTAATTGGTACAATTTACGTGACCCGGAAGTTTGGTGGAGCGTTAGCTAAAAAAACAATTGGCTTACCCCCACCACGTTCGATCAAGCTGCACCAGATAAGGCAGTCGGACCTATCAGCCATGGACAGTTACGTGTTATTTGAAGGATCCAAGCGTGTGACTCTTAAGGAGGAGGACATGACAACGGAGAAAATCAGCAGGATTTTCCAGGTATAACTTTTTTCTTGAAACTTTTCTGTGCACTGTACTTTTAACTAGCAACAACAAACAGCTTCTCGATCAACATAGTGTGTGGTTCTAGTGTCGCCATGGTAGCCACTTCATTACCCCAACTGCTGCGCAAAGAGCTATTTCCGGGTCACGTAAACTGTACCGATTAAATATTAAAATCAAATTCTGCGTTGCTGTCCGTTTTTCCATTTCGTATTCTTGATCGGAGCTTAGAATTGATATATGAAAAACCCAATCCTTTTTTCGTTTTTGGTTTAACCATAAAAAACAAAAAAACAAAATTACCAGTCAATTTTTTATTTTTTGTTTTTTGATTGGCAATTGAAAATAGAAAGAACGAATGATACACGGATTGTAAACACCTCAGCTGTCTTGTTTTGTTTCCTGATGGTTCTTTGTAAACCGAACATCTGCGGACGGTCCCGCCTGCGTCTCTGCAGACATTTGAGAACTTCCTGTAGACGCCCAGAGGGACTGCGAGGCGGACAAAGGGACAGCTTTCTGTCGCCGCCCATCTACCCCCTCCTCCATGGATAGGAGGACAGCCTGAGGCAAAGAGGAAACATCCCAACATGCGTGCAGAGGAGGGGGCCTGCTGCTGGGGTGGGTGGTCTCCACCATGGGAGGGCGGGGCTCTGAGGGAGCATTTCCTAACTCAGAGTCACTCAGAAGGTTTTGGAGAGAAAAGCAAATGTGAGCAGAAGGATCCTTTAATGTGAACATATCAAATGACAGAGGAGAGGATTTTCCCTAAATAATCCCACAGATGCTTCGCTCCCAGAACCCATCCATGCTTTTACACCCAGAATCCTCATCAACTTCACATCAATGTAACTAAAATGGGATTTTATGTGACCCGCCTGCTCTGGCACATCTGAATTAAATGAATACGTCACATCAATAAGCTACGAAACGCTGCAAAAGTCTGTTAATCAGGTAAACAACCAGAGGATCCTTTACTGAGGAACCACTGAGGAGCATTAATGGTTCATTTCTGTCCTTCTGCTCCGGATCAATTTCCCCCAACTCTGCGTTTGCCCTTTGAATCCATCTGGCAGCTTATCTTTACTTGTTTAGCAGGTATGAAGCTCCATTTTTCTGCAGCCGTTCTGCCTTTATCTCCGTCTCCTCCTCCTCGCCTCACTGACTCTGACAGCCTCCAGTATCAGCTGTTTGGTTTGAGCCAGCAGGTAAATATTGGCCAAGTGGATGTGAAGTGAACACTTTCCACTTCTGCAGCGGGGCGCCTAAGATTAGTTTTTTCACTCTAAGCTGCAAGAAGAGAGGGGAAAGAAAAACCTCAGGAGCTTACAGGAGGGAGATTATGTTGGTAGACCACAGGGTCTTCCCGTTATTTCCTTCCATTTATTCCTCTCCCCTTATCTGTGCATCTGATGGCTGCAGCCATCATCTCAGCGGGATGTAAGCTGTCATTTCCTAAACCGCATCCTTTCCTTCTTCTACCAGCCGACCCTGTCTGGTTTCATCCAAACTGTTTACACTCCAAGTAACTTTAGACCAAATAAAATCGGGACAAACGGGAAGAAAACCTCCAGTTTTACTAAATTTTCTATTGAAATACTTTGAAATGTTCTTACTGGAATAGCAACATTTTTAGATTTCTACACCTAAAATTAAGATTTTGGAGACCTCAATATGAAATTATGATCATTTAAATTTCTTATTTTTAAGAAAACTGTCTCATTTTGGGAAGATTAAGTTAAAACTTAACATTAAAACTTTTATAATAACAAAAACTAGAAGGCACTCAGAGAGGCAACTGACTAGCGCTACTGAGAACATTACCTTCTCCGCAAAGGTGATAAAAGTTTTTCATTTCTTAAAGATTTTTTTTTCTTAGAAAATGTGGAAAAATTAGCAGCTTTTTTGCACAAATGTGTTTTAACTCTGGCATTTCACTTGTGAATAATACATTAATTAAAAAGTAATTTGTAACAGCCACCAGTTTAATGTTTGATCTCTAGATTTCTGCCCAACATGTTCTAGAAATAAGCTGTTTGAAGTGATTTGAACCCCACCACTGAGGCTCCGCCCCCAACATTACTGCTCATCTGAAATCACTTTGAATTAGTTCCAAACATCAATACATGGAGTCGATATTTAATTTGCTCATAGCAGGTAGCGATCAGTCGTTTATTCCTAAAACAGGCGGTGTCCTCCACATGAAGAGACGACACCAAACATCATCCAAACAAACACTGGAGGCTTTAATCTATAGCTTGGATATTTGGAAACCTGCTATAATTTGTTTCTATAAATAGTAATTATTAAAAACAGACAAAGTGCTTATAAACAGGGATGAAGGAGGAAGAGCTGTGCTGCAGACGGGCTAAAATCACTGATCATAATGGATCTTAAACTGATTCCAGGCACGATTTAAAGCTATTCCTCCTTAAAATCATGAAAATCTGATTATAATTTTAAACTCAACTAAACGGATATCAAACCATAAACCAAATTCTAAAGAGACAAGAGTTTATAGGATACTTATAATCTCAGTAATCTGGCTAAAAAGCAGGACCAAACTAAACACCAGGTCCTTATATTAGTCTTAAAAGTATATCTGAAACACAGTTGGGTCCA
This sequence comes from Cyprinodon diabolis, assembly GCA_030533445.1. NCBI lineage: Eukaryota > Metazoa > Chordata > Actinopteri > Cyprinodontiformes > Cyprinodontidae > Cyprinodon > Cyprinodon diabolis. The sequence continues at coordinate 8,628,895 of CM060078.1, read as the reverse complement.
AAAACAAAACCAAGCTCCAAATGTTTCATTTCTTAACATCAATACTAAGTCTTATGTGCAAATATGCTGCAAAAAAAGACAAACAAAACAGAGTCTAGTCCAAACTAGTTTAAACCAATGAAAAGATGTAAAACATTAGTAAAATAAGCCTCAAACAAGGCTAACGTTCCTAAAAGGACTCCTCATCATGTCTTAAAAACAAAAATAAAACCTAGACATAAATTAGTCTAAACTAAACCCAAACCAGATTTAAGGGAGATTCCTAAACATCCCTAAAGCATAAAAAATAACTAACATCCCAAAGAAAGAATGAACCAATGATTGACCGGCTTAAACTGAGTCAAAACCCAATAGTGATACTGGAACTGATCTAAAATCCAGTGTAAAATCAGTTAAACACGAATCCTAAACTCTGTTCCAATTAGAAATAAAAGATTTATTTTATTGATTATTTAAACCTTCTAATGATGTAGATTTAAAGGTCACTAGCAAAAGCCTCAAAAACTGGCTAAAAAACTTGGTTTGGATTTTATTGTAAATTGTTCCAGCAAAGATGAACGATCCCTAAAGAAACAAAAAGAAAAACTGCAGCTCCTTTACCCATTACCACCTCTACCAACAGACCGGCCCTTCTCAATGTATGATTTATTCATTTAGAATATTTTTCACTGTATTAAAATTCACTTCATGGTGTGTAGCTTTAACTTGTTGCTGTTTTTGATGCCACCATACATTTGGGCCAAATGGTGCCGTTAAGGATGGGATCTCTGTGTCTACACCTTTAAGCTCTCCGGTTCTTTTTGTCCTGAAAGAGATCAGTCGGGACAAACTCTAAATAACACTTCATTACTTATATGCATTAATAATAATACATATAATAACCTCTCAAAACCCACCGTTTTAAAGCGTTTACAAATAATAACTCAGAATGCATGAAAATTACACTGGTAAAATGTTTACCACTATAGATGTTAGACGTCGCACAATTAATGTACCATGACAAAGCAGCCACAACAAGAAAGCATGTCTTTATTACTGCTCTTCAAAAAAAAACTATTATTTACGAGAATAAAAAAAAAAACTGAGTCATGTTTGAGCTGATGCAGTTTGGGCATTTTACTCACCAAATTTTCATGTATACACAGCGAACCCTCGCTATAACGCGGTTCACTTTTCACGGTCTCGCTGCTTCACAGATTTGCATCATGCATTGTTAAACTTTATTGTCAAACATAATCAATGGTGACATGTTGGTTTATAAGGATCTTTTGGCCCAGAAGAAAAAAGAGCGACAACAACTACCGATAACTGTGTTCTACTCTCCAAAAAACACACCTGCACCGCAGGCTTTAGAAGAAAAGAAACGCCACAGAGCAATCAGGATGCAACAACAACAAACGTTTATACAGTACTTTTATTTGTTAAACAAATGCTTGGGCCTGTAAAAAGTTTTTGTTCTTTGATTTCAATGTTTTAGGAAGTATTTCATTGTATAATAACTGTAAAAAAATAAAGGTTTCTACTTCACGGATTTCGCCTATCGCGGGTTCTTTTTGGAACGTAACCCCCGAGATAAACGAAGGTTCACTGTATTCAGAAACTAGTTCGCTTTCAAATAATGTATCATGTAATTTGGGCTTACAGTTCCTAAGTTATTTGCTTTTCCATTTGAGTATTACAACAGATTCTGATAGGAACCGTAATCTTATTCAGATCAGAGAAGTTGCTTAGAGTTACAGAAGGCAGCTGCTTACCAAATAGGCTCACCTCTCAGGAAGTGACCCCAATAAACAGTAAGAGAAGCATTTTATACATCTCCAGTCTACCACATCATCACATCATACACGTTAGCAGATGACGAGACATCCATGACTCCAGCCTTATCAAAATATTACACTTTGTTCTTAGCTGGTGGACGCCGCTCTCATTCCATTCCCAAATATTTGCCACTTACAAAATGAAGATGATAACTGTATATCCACACAGAGAAACTGACTTAATTAGATAAACTATTGTGGAAAACATCAGTTCTGACACACAACGGGCAGCTAATATTAAGGCGTAATAAACTCACACATCAATGATAATTACCGTAAATTCCGGACTATAGAGCGCACCTGATTGCAAGCCGCACGCTCTAATTTTAGATAGAAAATCAATTTTCTACTTTTATAAGCCGCACCGGATTTTAAGCCGCAGGTTTCCCACGTTGTATGAGATATTTACAAATAAAGACATTACACGTGAGCATTTTTTTAACGTTTGATTTAATCCGTATGATAAAACAAAGAAATACGGTACATATTATGAATGCTTTTTTTTTTTTCAAACTACCTGTAACACATTTAATCGACTCATTTATCCCAAAATGACATGCGGCAGCTCGATTTCCGTTTTCAAACGGCAGATGTATTGCCTTTAACTTAAAAGCGGCATTGTATGCTTTTCTTCCAGTATCCATGTTGAGGGTGAGTATAAATGACTGATTTACAAGACTGTAAATAACTGTGAAAGTGAGAATTATGCGTCGCACAATTTCATTGGACCTCTGTGGATACTCATCAATTTTATTGGTCTGTTTTTCGCGCCATGAAAAGAAACATGTATTAGCCGCACTGTATTATAGGCCGCAGTGTTCAAACAGCGGGGAAAAAAGTAGCAGCTTATAGTCCGGAATTTACGGTATCCTAACAGTGCCAATACCATTTCTGTCACTTCTGCTCCTTTGATGCATTACTACCACCTCAGAGTGATTCGCTCACGATCCGTTTTCTTTTTCAGCGTTTCCATCGGTTACTGCTTTGTAAAGGCATCGGTTGTGGTCGTTCCTGGCTGAGGATTTATATCGTTTATATCAGAAATATATCGACTGAAGTAAAAAAAAAAAAAAACTATTGTGATAAAACTTTTATCTGTATCCTGCCCTACTTACAGGAATGAAAACGGGAGGAAAACAACAAGCACCCAGTCCTTCAGCTAACCCGGGTTGTTGTGACAATTTAAGGTTTTCTAATTAAATAAGAGTTCAGTGTGAATCACCTGATAATAACCGCTGCACCAACATCTGTAGGAGAGCCAGAGCAAGTCTGACCCTGAAGCTGCTCGGTCAGCTGATCTCAGCTTCCTCAGAGTTGTTTTTGGCACCTGACCAGATCCGTCTGCCTCCACTGACTCAGAGCGAATCTTAAACAATGAACAACCTCCTGAAACTCTCCAAGGAATCATTTAACAGCTCCTCTCTTTGTCACATTATGGTGCTGAGAATTGATCTGCCTGATTGGGTCTAATTATACCTGAGGGAGGAAAACAAAGGAAGGTGCTCTTCGCTCTACGGATGCTGGAGGATCTTGGAACGAGTCAGAGAACCTGCAAACTGGCTGACTTCTTATTAATCCGCCGTTTTCATCTAAACAAACGGCACCAGCGGGGATTTTCTGTTTCCTTTCTGAGCAAAGCTCTGCCGATCTTCATTGTTACTGCCGTTAGACTAAAGGAGCGTTTTTTAATTACCTCCTTAAGTTAACAGCAGCAGTAATGAGCTGATATAAACACGCCGGTTGTAAGCAAAACTATGTAATAATTCTACTTTAACCAGCTGAGAAGATAAAATGCATATTTACAGCATCAGCCTGTAGAACCGATCCAGCATTAATTACACACGCTGATGCTCTGCAACAATTATCCACCCATCACAGACTTTGTTTTAATGAGGTTTCCCCTCTCCTGCAGAAAGCAACGCAGCCGCGACGCAACGCCGGAATCGACTTCCACCGCCTAATGAATCGCAGTGCTGAAATTAAACTGACGGAGAATGAATCCTTTTACATTTCCTCCCTTTCTTTCACCCTGCAGCCCGACGAGCTGCTCAGCATTCCCCTGCAGTGACCACAGCTGAGAGTCACTGCAGAGAAATAAACCGCAGACCTATCCAAAGGACCATTAAAGAGCCATTCTATGAAATTATAAAGGTTTAAAGAATGATGGTTGGTCTGAATAATCCTACTATCCAGTGTTCATGTAATCCCTGCACTTCAGGAAGCAATATATTCCAAAAAACCTGTTTAAATTAGAGATCCAAAGAATTTAAGGCCATTTTTGTGTCCCTTTATTTTCCTAACACATCTTAAAGTGTCTTAAAGATCCTCTATAGTCCAGGTAAGGACAGAGACGTACCCTCGTCTTCCTCAGAAGGTTGTTTGATTTACTCACCGAAACCAACCGTCATGTTTTACCCCCTATAGCTGCCAGTAACCATTACAGTCTCTTTTATGATGCATGCAGGTAATGAGAGTTGATTAAAGTTGTGAAATTATGGCCATATTCACCCATATCATTACCGTTACGCGATTTCACAGGACTGATCGGATTGTAAATCATCTGATTCTAAATGATGATCCAATCAGCAGCTAAAACGGATCGCAGCCCAAGATACAGGATTCTGCTGATCCAGTTTTTGTACTGGGGATTAAAAATACAGAATCCAGAGATTCTTTTACCATTAAGGTTTATGGTTTTAAAGCAGATTTATACTTCGAAAAATAAGTAAGTCCCCTCAATGAAAACATGAACCAACATCAGTTTGAACCGATGAAGTCTGAGTAATAAAATCTGGTTTTTAAACGTTACTTAAACATTTCGTGCAACAATAAATGTGCAGTTCAAGTTTCCCTAAATGAGTTGGGAAAATTCTCCCCCCAGACTGAAGCCTGGATGGATGTTCATCTAACGGAGGAGGAGAGCAGACTTCCACCTACCTGACCGTTCTGAAGCTCATTGAGGCCTTTGCACAACGTCTGGTTCTGCAAAAGAAAAAAAAGAAAAAAGAGGAGCGTTGATTAAATAACAGTGAGACAGAGTAAAAAAAGCTTCATACACGCCCGATGAGGACAGAATTACTTTTAGAAATAAATATTCACTCCACAAAACTCGATTTCATTGGTGGAGTTAATCTACACGAGTCAACAGAGTCCAGAGAAGTGAAACGTTTCCATAAATCATTCCTGAATCTCGGGAAAATTGGCTGCACAGCAGCAGTTTGGAGGAGTGAAACGCAATCAAGGAATGAAATGATTTATTTCCTCTTTATTCTGCCTTTCATCTCATCCACGCTCCTCCCCGCCCTGCAAGCTCTTTAACAAACACAGACACACACCAGAACCTCAGGAGGCAGAGACGCCGCTGGGTCGGTCCGGGCCGTCACAGCCGGGTCCGGCTCTATTCGTCATTCGTAATCTAACGGATATATGTAGGAACGTCTGCAGAGCCGAGAAGATAAACAGAAACTTAAACCAGACTTTATTTTTCTGCTGCTGAGCAGGTGCTGGCGACACGCCACGCAGAGTGAGCAGGTAGTCGGATAAATCCGTTCAGTATGCATTGCTTTTTACACGGGGGGGGGGGGGGGGGGGGGGGTGTGACCTGAGTGAAGTTGCCCCCCCCCCCCCCCCCCACCTGCTTCAAATCAGACAAAAATTTTCTTTTGTGCTGCTATCATTTTAAAGATATAAAGAAATATTTCTAGAGGTCACGACGCACCCCGTCTGATTTGAAGAAGGTGGGGGGGCTGGTTGACCTTTGATGACCTCTAGAAATATTTCTTTATATCTTTAGAACGATAGCGGCACAAACAAAAATTTTTGCTGCACAAACCAGCAAAAAAGTAGCACAAACGTTTGACACCAATTTTGTCTAATTTGAATAAGGTGGGGGGGCTGGTTGACCTTTTGACCTTTACATTTTCATTAATATGTTCATTTCCAAAGCAGCACAAATGAAAATTTTTGCTGCACAAACGTAGCACAAAAGTTTGAATCTAATTTTGTCTGATTTGAAGAAGGTGGGGGGGCCAACTTCACTCAGGTCCGACGGTGACATCTCAGCTTTGACAGCAGCATTTCCAGGCGACAATGGTGTAAGAATCCCATGTCTGAGTAGAAAATCCCTTAACGAAGGCTGAAAAATGGATTCAGAGGGAAAAGTATTCACTTTTAGTAGTTTTGGAGCATTTTATTATACATTATTTCCTCCAACGTATCAGAAGAAGAGCGGCCCGATGTCTGCATGTTTACAGGCACAAACAGACAGCTGCTGCTTCTCTGTTATTGTTTGGACAGGAAGGCTTCAGAGAATAGCATCAGAAGTGTTTGGCTAACTCTGACAGGCAGCATCCTTCCCTTTATAAATACACCAAGATATATTCTAAACACTGAATACATTTTTGCTGTCATATATATTTACTTTACTTACAATGAATAACTGTTTGTCGATTAAGGAAAATGCAACAAACAGTTTGTGTCAAATAGATCAGATAAAATCATCTTTAAAACAGATTTTTCTCAGTATGACCACAAAGTTCACTGAAAAAAGGTTATTTTATGCAACAGAATAACAAATTATTGCATAATAGTGACGTGGAAAGAAAATAATTAAATAAAATACTTAGAAATCCAACAGAAAAGCTCTGTTGGATTAGATAGAGATCCTATATGTGCATCAATCATCAAGTCTTTACAGGTTCTCCAGGATTTAGGTCTGGACTTTGACTAGGCCGTTTTAACACTTGCTTGTTTAAGTGTTTTTTAATGTTGTCCTGCTGTTTCAACAGGTTTTCTTCCAGAATTGTTCTGGGTTTAGCTTCAGAAAGTTCCCCTCTCTGTGCTGAAGGACAGCCTCCCACAGCATGATGCTTTCCCCTCCGTTGCGAGTTTATGGTGATGAGAACTAGAGTCGGATCAAACAAGGCTCAGTGCAAAATCGCAACAAACATTTTACACTTATTAAAACCTTTTAACACTTAGATTTTATTTTAAATAGCAATCTAGTATGTTTTGGCCGACCAAATAAAATCGATCAAAAGTTATAAAAGGATTATGAGTTTAAAAAAAGCTCAATATAATCAAAAAGTGTATTTTCTTGTAATGAATGGGGAATTTTATTTCATTTACTGTTTATCTCTTGCATTGAACATTTCATGTCAATTTGAGCAGCATCAACTTTAACTACTGGACCCCATAAATATTTACTTTTAAATCTGTTTTTGTTTTTTAAGTTTCACCATTTTGTTTTAACATGTTTCCTTATTTTTCGTTTTAACTCGTCACTGGTCCAGAGGAAGCCATCTAAAGCTGCTGAAAACAGACACTTCTTCCTAAAAATCTACATTAGGGCGACCAAGAAGATGGCGAGTCCAGACAGGCCAGCCTGAGGAGTAAATTATAACAGTAGCTGAGGTGTTGGAGGTCAGTCGCAGGAAACGACAGGCAGCCGTCTGATGGCTAGAGGAGGTGTGAGGAGGCTGAAGCCTGAGGAGGCGGAGGAGGAAGGAGGCCAGTGCCTGGAGCGTCAGCAGCTGATGGTAGCATGAGGTTGAAACATGTGCCCACATGTCAGTGCTCAATTAGAAGTGTGGCTCGCACATATTCCCAGCTCCAGCAGGAGAAAAGCCACTTAGCTACAGTGAAAATGACTGAGAGCTTCATTCAGCACACCAGTGGACACAGTCTGCACCATAATTACACGAGGATTTCTAAGGATTAGTCCAATTAAGATTAAAGGTCAGACTTTACACCATAATAGAGTTCAATCAAAGAATATTAAAGCAAGAAAAGTTAGTCAACAACTGGTAGACTTCCTAAGGATGCAACGATAAAGTCAGCAATATCTTCTATTTATCTTTGGATTAGGGCGTGACTAGTGTTTTTTTTTTTTTGCATTTTATGTATGTATTACTAATGTATTGTATGCATTTTTGTCCCACTTCCCTTTTCCTAAATGGTTACTTCACTTTTCAGGACGCCATTGTAAATAATAACTTGTTCTTAATGACTTGAAAATGGTATAATAAAGGTAAGGTATAATAAAGGCTAGGGCTGGGCGATAATTCAATAACGGTATATATCGATCGATAGACGTGTGGCGCAATAGAAAAAAAGAGAGTCGATAAAAGTTCGATAAAAAAGAAACGCAGTTTTCCTTCCTTCTCATTGTAGCCTAGCGTGTAGGTTTATGCTAGTCACTACTTCCTCCCAACCAATCACAATCGCGGACCCAGGCACGCCGTCACAAAGCGCCGCCCTCTCAAACCACAACACAGAGGACATGAAGATGTCGCAGCAGGAGAGTCGGAGGAAATTGTTCCAAAGAAGGGTTTTTGTAGTTCGCCAGTTTGGCAGTATTTCGGTCATGGCAAGTCGGACAAAAATCAAACCACAGTCATCTGTAAAATGTGTCGGGAACCAGTGAAAACCAAGTCTGATAACACAACCAACTTTTTTTTTTTTTTTTCATCTCAGCCACTCACACTCGCTGGAGTACGAGCTGTGTAGGCCCCGGCGCGGCTCTCCTCCGAGGATATATTCAGTTCTGGGCAGTTTCCCACGTAGTGGGAAGAAAAATGCTGAGGGGCCAGCAACTTCAAAGTAATAACTCAGGTTAAAGCAGGAAACTCAGCTTAGAAGAATGCGGGGGGGGGGGCTTACATTTATTTATTTGTTATATTTATTTTGGTCACTTTTCTGGTCACTTTAGTTTATTCTTTATCAGTATTTAATAACATAACTCAGGTCTCTTAAGTTATTTTTCTTTAAAACAATTCTGTTATGGTTAAAGAAGTTGGTTAAATAAAGATTTAATTCGAAGTCTGTGTTTGTGTTTTTTATTATAATTAAATCATTTACCAATATTATAAAAAAGTCCAGGCAGAGCTGCACATAAAATATGGTTTCAAATCTTTTCAATAATTATCGATATCGATCAATATGCATTTTTTTTTTATCGATAAGCTTTTTTTCTATATCGCCCAGCCCTAATAAAGGCTGAACGATTTATCCAAAAATAAAAACTGCCATCACTTTCAACCAATAGAGATTTTATTGTGATTTTATGTTGATATTTTACTCCAGGGTTTCAGTTTCTTCATGACCTTGAAAGCCTGCTTGTCCAGAGTCCAGTGTTGGAGAACTTTATTGTTAAACTTGAACAAACAAGGTCTTACTTCTACTATAATAAATTAATCTAGGTGATAGTGGCAACTCTGTCTTCCTTTCTGTGCGGCGGAATACCTACTTTAATCATACTACTGCCACCTAAAGGGCTGGAGGGAGAAATTTAGTCTCTTGCTATTGTTAAATGTATTTAGACTAAAATTGAATTCCTCTGCGATTTCAAAACGGAATTTTTTAAAATTGTGATTATATTGCAAATGCAATTAATTGCCCAGCCCTACTTTGGATACCATGAAAACCCCCCAAAGAAGCTTCTCTGCTCCAGTTGAACACCTTTAATCCTGAGCTAGGTCACAGTCGCCATCACATGACCAAACAAACACCGATTGACCAAATCCCCGTAACAAAACCACCAACTAAATGCAAAGTAAACATCAGCCGTTAATACAGGCCAAGTTTTACTAAAAACTGATATGCTTCAAAATGACCAACATTGGTTGATGCAGATATATAAACGGCTGGGGACGGATTAAGAAATTAGAACCGATTCAAATTTAGGTTTTCAAGACTTAGAAATGATTCGGTCCGATCTGAAATTGGATTGCTGGTATTAAAAATCCTTTTAGCCGTAACCAGGATTACATGACAGTGTAGTAATGCCACATATGGATGCTAGTATTATACTAGTATTCAACAAAAATTGCACAACGTAATAGTAGTTGATGGTGGCTGTAAGGAGAGTGGAAGATCTATTTTTTTTTTTTAAACAATCTTTGATTGTAAGAAGTGATCGTTAAGAAATAATATGAAAATTAATTCAGAAGAGGAAAATATAAAAATCAGCCCTAAAGTCACAACTTGCATCTCTAAAAAAAAAAAAACTAGAATCTGAGCCTTAAAGGTTGGCTTAAAGGTAAACTTTAGTAAAAAAAACATAACAGATAAACCTTTTTAACCTACAAACAAATGTAAACTAGTTCTTAAAACAAACAAAAAACACTTCGAATTTACAGAGACCATCAAAGGTTCATTATTTGACAATTTTATCTTTTTTATATTTCGAAATTAAGAAACAAATATAGTGTATCCAAAAAACCCGTCACTTTGTGAACTTTATTTTTAAAACAGTTAAACACGGTTTATGTTTAGCTAATATTTGGGTCACAGAGTCTAATTTAAAAATATAAAAAAAAAATTATTTTGAATTCAAACTTTAACAGGAGGACAGAATCAAATTTAGATAATATCCCTAAACAAAGTTTCTAATTTGAAATAAATCAATGAAAGCTGTAATATCGTTATGCATTTTTTTTAGAAACAACAGCAAATAACAGAAGTAGAAAAGTTGCATCAAAAAATCCTGCACATAATCAGTGCAATGAGTGCAATGCAATACCTCGGCTCCAGACTCCGCCCCCTCCACAGACGCTCCGCTGCTCCTCTCCCAAATTGTAGCTGACCGCAGACAGCGCAGCAGACAGGAGGCCGGCTTGTTTTGTTTTCATGACCGAAATTGCGGAAAACAACTCGTGAAGTTTGACCCGCTAGAAGAGCGAGGTGCGCGAGAACGCTGGGACCCTATTTCCACCTGGATCTCCGCTCTTTTTGGCCCTCACGTCCCTCCGTCGTCGGACTAAACTCGCCCCCACTTCCTCGCCGCCTCGGCCGTATCTAGACCCACAGCGTGTAGCGCAGACCACGCTTCAATTTTGAGCATAATTTAAAAATGTCTGCATCAAGCTCACTGCAACACACTGCTGTAAGAGCATAACCAGGAAGCGAGGTAGGAGGGCAAAATAGGTTTGGCGCCACCGCAGCACGGGAGGCAGAATTACGCCCAGGAGCAAATGGATAAAAATAGACCGGAGAAAAAACAAAACATGAATTGATTCTCTTGCGGACGCATCGATGCATCGGATCGTTGGCTGTTGCATCGATGTTTTTAAATGGCAATATATCAGCATATGAAGATATTGGGATATTTTAATGTATTGAACAATAATGTTCAAGGATAAATGAAGCAAACAGGCCCCTGGTTTCTTTCCTGTTACCTTTCCCTTTGACTGAATAAAAAAAACAAATCGACTTGCCTTCATTCCACCTTAATGCTTCTTTATAAAAGCTTCTGAAGTTTAACTCCTCGTTCGCCTTGCTGAATATAAAAAAACACTCATTGGTTCTTTTCTTGCTTTTTACCTCCTGAATGAATAAAGAGCAGAAAGCTTTTAAAGCCACGGAGCCCACACAAACGTACAAGAGCAGATCCTGTTTACATCTCTGCTCTGTGCAGCCATTTAGAGCAGAAAGGTTTTACAACACTTTCCTTATTTCAGTCTGCACCTGCCTGCTATTCCTCCCTGTGCTGCATCTAAAGATGAGGGAAACTGTAGACAGCAGGTCTCCGCAGGAAAAATGATTGGAGTTTGCGGAGCTGCAGATGCAGACGGGCCTCTCAGTTTGCCTCCAGGAGCCGAAGATGATTCAGCCATTCATTTCAGCTCTGAAGCTGTAGCTACAGGCATGAAGACGACGTCCCACTCCGTCTCCCACTATCACACAGCAAACCATCTTTTCATTAGGTGCAGGTAAATGAAATTGTCTTCCGTCTCTGCGGCTGCACACGAAGGAGCAAGGACTAAAAAAAAAAATCCATTACAGGCTGAAGAGACTGATCTGAGATCCTGCTGACCAAGTTATGTCTGATAGGAGGGGAAACACCTCAGGTCGCTGCTATTATCACAGAACATTATAGAGTCGGATAAATCCATCAGCAGCTCTGTCACACAGACTAGCTGAAACACGACCAACTTCTGCTTCATTTCTTTGACAATTCGTTTTTATTTCTGCTCCGTTTTTCTTTTATTTTTTTTAATAAGTCAGAAAAATTCTGTTTATTACGTCCCTTTACAGGTTATCCACCTAAATGACTAAATTAGACCAACAACTGGGGACAGATTTGTCAAATATTCAATCAAAATACATTAATGTCAAGTAAATTTATCAAGATGCATTATTAATTCGACAGTTTGAGAAGTGATTAAAGGAAAAGTTTGGTCATATTCAGAATTCAAACTTGTGAAAGTTCTTTAAATCTGAAATTATTACATACGTTTCAATAAATAAGTGTTTTTAATTCAGGGTCATTTTCATGTGAATGTGCTTTACTGGAGGCATCCGTGTTTGTCAAAGAACACTACTGCCACCTACTGGTTTGTGGCGTCACGGTGCGCTATCGGCTGTTGATCAAGTCCCAGTGCTGTATCTGGTGTTTGTCACAACGCGCTATTATCCAAGTCATCTTGAAAACATTCTTCTTCCAAATGTTGGCTACATATTACGGGTTTTTTCTCTGGCCAGAAGTTATTTTGGATGTCCTCCACACAAAGAGGGATTTACCATTAGGCAATAGTTCCTTGAGGACCCATAAAAATCTGTTTATATGTATAGTAATACAACTATTCCTTATCTGTGATAAAAATCCTTTCGCTAAAATGCCATCAGAACGCTTAGAATATTAAGTGAGCTTAGTGCTTGGAAAAAATCTTTAATTCCTTTAGAGACAGCATGAAAACTCAGCTGAGTACAAAACATAGAGAGGAAAACAACAAGAAGAGAGGGACAAAACCTTGAACAGATAATGGATGTCTATTCTATTAACATTTCTCTATCTGTAGAATGGGGCTGTTTGATGTGTAATCTTCTCACTTCAGAGGGCCCCCTGCCTGTCTTTGCCTAGGGCCCCACATTTCCTAAATCCACCCCTGCCTCCACATTTTCCACAGTAAAGTAGCAGATTTTCTATACTGTTACACTAATAAGCCACTAAAATGCTCTTTCTGAAGGCTTCAGATGTCACTTTATTTTCATTTTATTTGGTTTGATTGAGTTTTTTATTTAGGTTTAAACCCCAATTTACTTTCCACAATTGTAAGACATTGTGACCCAGTTAACAGTGCGAAAAGCCAAAGGGTTTATAGATTGGTATGCTGGTTTCAAGCTTTTTACATCATAATGGTGGTTTTATTACGCCCGCCTGCATCAGGTTGCATCTGCTTGAACAATGGATGCAAAATTCACTAAAGATTGGATGGAAAAGAGTGACGTGTTCAGCCTAAACTGTTCAGCTGTCCTTCAGAGAAAACTAAGCAAAAAACAGCTTCCTGGAAATCATATAACATGAGTGTTTTTAACCTGCTGCAGTCTTTGGCTCGTTGAGTCTCTCTCTGGATGTTTTAAGGCTAAATTTAGTCTTTCGTCTGTGAGAAAAGGTTTCTGAGTGAAATGGAGCCTTTGTACACGACGCTCAGTTTTCCCAACAAGAGCAATTCCTCATAGCTTTGATCATTTCCGCGTAATGTTCCAGCACATAATGTTTCACAGGATTCCAATTTTCACTGAACCTTCATTTCTACCAAAGAAGCAATTTTCTGACTCAATCTCTGCTCCTCTGCAGACTTCCTCACTGCAGCCTGAATAACGGTTAGAAGAGATTTCATTCTCATTTCTGTTCATTTCATCAGCAACTTTACTTAAGATCAATATCTCCCCACAGAAACCAGCAGCAAACATACAGTTTGTGCAAACATTTCTAGTTTGGATAAAGATGTCTGCAGAAAAATGGATAAATAACCTGCAGAAGTTCAAACAGGAGCAGATTTTCTCTATGAAAAGGTCAAATCAAACGGGGAAGTCTGCATCATGATAGAGCTGCATGCAAAGCAGCCAGCTGGATAAACCCTGATTAATCTGACCTATAATCCAATTCTTCATTCCCCTCAGATCCAATTAGAAAAAAACTATTTCAACTTTTCAGTTTTAAATGAATATCTATAGAGTGAAGCAAGGAAATGTTTTTTAAACTCAAACATTTCAACTCTGCATCATTCTGGCGTGTTTCAGTCTGGGTTTAAACTGGTTCTGGATCAGTTCTGTTCAGGTTAAAATATGTTCTGCTATAAACTGGCTTTAGTTTAACCTGGGATCCATTACACAGATTCAATTCAACACTGTAAAAAAATAAAAATATGTTTTTGTTGGTAAACGCATCAAAACTAAATATTTTTGTTGTCTTTTTAGCTAGAGGCTCAATCTTATTTTAATGTCTTAATACAAACTGTTACCAATCAAAATAGTGTTTCATATTTCGTAAAATGATAAAGCCTTTTATCAAATTATTTTCTAGATTTGAATTTGACGATATTTAAGTTACCATTAGGCAGACATTGGGACTGCCATTGGGTGGCCTAGGAGTTGGTGAGGAGAGCAAAACTCGACCATTTCAGACCCCCTAACAAAAAAGTAGTTTGGTAAAAATGCAGAAGATAAATTCTCCCAATAAGGTATAATAAGCTCTAAATAAAAAGTATGATTCTTAAGAAGTTTGAGGTTTTTTATAGTTTTCATTGGTTTTCTGACTACTTTCAAGTAGGTAAAAAGTAATTTCTAGTTAACTGAAAAAGATTTTAAGGTATAATGGAGGATTTTCTTTTTCCAGGTGGATCTTATAAGTCAGTGGTCCTCCTAATTGTCAATCCATCTGATGATATGTTTACGTAAGGTCGTCCTACGAGTTTGTCCCCATTTTCACTGACCGGCGGAGAGTCTGACATGGTGGAAAAAATGCTGATCTTCTTTTGGAAAGTAAGCATGTATGAGCGATGCAAAAAGGAACATTTAAACAGAGAGTGCATGAGGAGAAATGGGCTGTGCACGCTCTCACGCGTTCAATAAGCGTTCCTTGTTGGGAGCAGCAACAGGGTTGTGCGTGTGCATTTTTTCCCCACCAACTTTATAGGGTGGGTGTTTTCAAACATTCGCGAAAAGTCCTCGACTATACCTTTGAGTTAAAGTCCTAAATTTGAAAAAAAAAATGTTTGTTGCCTTCACATTTTGATTTCCATCACCTTTTTCTTCTTTTCTTTTTCTTTTTTTACAGTTAAGTTTTGCTTTTATTTTGCTAAATTATGTTAACTGTTCTTTTCTGGATTGAAAAGTATTCATTTTAAAATAATTTAATCGTTCTTTTTGGACCAGGTCCATTGGCAGATTTTTTTCAGCTTGTTCACAGATTTTGGACAGACAATAGTAGGACTATAGATTATGGCTACAGATATGCTTCAGTCTTACAATTCCTCATCACAGTCTTGCTATATTTGGCATGTTGCTACGGAAACAGGCCTCCCTTTGAACTACTGTTGCCTCTTTCTTGACGGCGGGGGACAAAAATTGTGCCGAGGCTTTGCTTTTTCTGCCAGAAGTTTCACTCTGACGTGGAGCTTGTGTCACATTAAAACAACTGAGTCATCACTTTCATCAGGACCCGTGAGCTGAAAACCAGACACATCACTCAGTGCTCAGAAAAACCACGGAGCCTGAAGGCAGCAGCGCCACTTCAGCTCGCTCTACATAATTGGGTTAATTTCGCCGTTTAGGCTGATGGCGCCCCAGGATGGTGACAAAAAGTCCATAGCAGCAAAAAAAACAAAACAAAAATAAACTTGTATGCAGACTAACTTGCTCTCTCAGGCACTTTTTCCCTGAAACTCCATTTATTTTTAATTGCTTTTCACCGTCTGTCTGCATCTTTGTGTCTGTGCAGCACTCGATAAGCAAACCCAGTAATAGGGAATTAATTTGAGGTACCAGAAAGTACGGCTTTTCGAAATAACATTGACTGAATAGTGATTTTAATTCGACTCATAAAAACAAGCTTCATTCTGCAGCTCTCAGTTTTCTGTGCACCTCTCAAATTTCCATAGAGCGGCTAACAAAGCAGCTGGTTCCTCCAGCAGACGGCATGTAGAAACACAATGTATGTCAGAGGGCAGCGAGGTTGTGATGCTTTGTGTGAACCGAGGGTTAAATGAGTCCCAGAGAAGCTGCAGAAGAAAAGCAGCGGGCACAAAGTTGTTTCCAACCAGCAGAAACAGCTGGATTCACCTGAAGGATCTTCAGACCGAAAAAAAACAGACAAGTGATTAAAGTTACCTACGCTCTTATTTTCAAAGTAGTGCTGAATCCTTACGTGTTTTTAAAAAGTCCCTACAAGCAGACAAATTCATAATGATGGATGTTTGAGAGAGTTTAAACTCAAGTCTTGGCTTTTTGTTTAGTTCAGGTCTCATTTAATGGATGCATTTTATTTGGTTTTACTCTTATGTCGGTTAAATTTGGGAGTCCAGTAGAGATATGTTGTCAATCACTTCAAAATTGGATTAAAATTCTGTGAAGCAAAAGTAAGAATGTGAAAATATCAATAAATCTAGTAGCATAAAATATGCTGACATCAGCACACAGACAGCATGAGGGAGGAACTAATATTTAGTTTCGGTTTATTTATTTCTATAGCACCCATTCACAACATGTCATCTAAAGGCACTTTACAGTTCACTAGATCAGTCATTGATTCAAAGTTCTCTGTCTAAGGAAAACCAGCGATCCCTCACACTAAGCATGCTTGTAGCGACAGTGGAGAGGAAAAACTCCCTTTGAACAGGAATAAACCTCCAGCAGAACCAGGCTCAGTGTGAGCGGCCATCTGCTGAGGCCAACTGGGGTTCAAGGAGACAGAAGCAGACATAGAAAAAGAAGCATAGATACAAAAGGCAACTGTCAACCAGCTCCACAGGCGGCCCGTCCAGGAAACACACAGCCAGGCAGACGAGCTCCGAGCCAGCTCCCATGTCAGAGGATGAAGAGAGCACATCCAGTTTCTGAAGAAAATTTTTTTTGCACAATTTTTGTATTTAGTTTCAAAATTATTCCAAATTATTTCCTTGAAGCAACACTCCCTAAAGTCTGACTCAAGTATTAGCTTTATTTTAAATATATTCAGGTCAATATTTACCAAAAAACCATCCCCGGTAACTGGAGAGGGTCGGATCCATCACTGAATGTGACCCACAGTGCTGTCTTATGGCAGCCGAGCTAACCTTAAACACCAGCGCTAACTAAGCTTACGGCTGCTGAAACAATCGGATTAATCTATTATTGAAATTGATTAATTGTTAACTGGAGTGTAAAAAGAGCGACCCACTTAAAGCAGTAGTTATACCAAAAGTATAAGGAAAAATAATGTAAACATTTTGCATTTAGATAAAAATCTTTATCATCTGTCAATCTGCTCTATTCAGAACTCCTCAATTTGAAAAGCTTTATTTTCACTTGGTTTTATTTTGAAAAAAGTCTTCTTTAAATACCGTAAATCCTCTAATATAGGCCGGGGCCTTTATTTCACTCAGGTACATCTTGGTCCAGGCCATTATTGGAAGGAGGCAGGCCTCTATTTCTATTGATCAAAACAGACTACCAGGGGAATGGAAAAAAACAAGATTTTGTGTCTCTTTGAACCTATAAAATACTAGGTTCATTTATTGAAAAAGTACAGTTAACATAACGGTATACAGAACATTATTCTTCCAGCAGCTGCAATTTTTCTGCACGGCAAAACAAAAAAAAAGAAGACACAGAATGGAATCTTGGCCAAACTGACTTGCGAAACAAAGTAAAAAAAAAAAAAATGCAAACTGTTCTGCCATCACAGCGAAATTTTATTTGAGGCAGGCTAAGTGGAAGTAGGCTGCCGGTATCATATATTTCAAGAGAAATTCAGAACAACGAAGGCCAACGAAATTCTGTCATTTTAACGCTGCCTGGTTACCACCAGACCTGCCGGTAATCACATCTGTCTTTCAGATCAGAATGATTGTGTGACTGGTTATCCTCCTACAGCAGTGTGTCACAATGAGCTTGACACAGAATTTTTTTATTAATGCTTAATATTGAAGAGTGGTCCGCGCTATAATAGACTGTGGGTCTAGATACGGCCAAGGCGGTGAGGAAGTGGGGGCGAGTAGTCCGACAACGGAGGGACATGACGGTGAAAAAGAGCAGAGATCCAGGTGGAAAAAGGGTCCCAGCGTTCTCGCGCACCTCGCTCTTGTAGCTGGTGAAACTTCACGTGTTGTTTTCCGCAATTTCGGTCATAAAAACAAAACAAGCCGACCTCCTGTTTGCGGCACTGTCTGCGCTAAGGATGGGACTTCCCATGCTAATGGCTTGGATTCGTTAGCAAATATGTCCCCCCTGTAGTACTTGTATGTAGCTATGACAAGTTGTTGAGGACTGCCCAGGAACATTGTTGGTTCTAATTATAGCCCCGGCCTGTATAAGAGTCCGGCCAGTATTTACTTCTGCCGACAGCCAGACAGGCCATTATTAGAGACCCGGCTGCTAATGGAATACAGGCCAATATTAGAGGATTTATGGTAATATTGATTGATTAATCGAAAAATAATCAACAGATTAATCGATATGCAAAATAATCATTAGTTGCAGCCCTAGCTTAGACTTATTTCTGGTTTTCTGATGTGAGATTTAATGTAAAGTCTTTAATCTAACTCCATGACTTCTCAGTGAGCTGGTCCAAACTGGTCGGCCATCAGATACTTAAGGGTATAATGGATCATTTTGATGATA
Source organism: Cyprinodon diabolis (assembly GCA_030533445.1). Classification (NCBI taxonomy): domain Eukaryota; kingdom Metazoa; phylum Chordata; class Actinopteri; order Cyprinodontiformes; family Cyprinodontidae; genus Cyprinodon; species Cyprinodon diabolis. Next base: position 8,610,476 of record CM060078.1, on the reverse strand, counting down.
GGTTTACGTAAGGCCGTCCTACGTGTTTGTTTTCACTGACAGTGGAAAAATTGCAAATCTTCTTTTGGAAATTAAGCTTGGATGAGCGATAAAACAGCAACATTTGAACAGAGCGTACACGAGGAGAAATGGGCTTGTGCACGCATCTGCATGTCCCTAATAGGTGTTCCCTCTCGGGAGCGGGCTCAGCGTTCTGCATTTTTATTTAAACGTAGAGAGGGCAGGTCTTTTCTAAAATTCACGAATATCCTCCTTTATACCTTTAACCACTGAGGGAGAACCGTTCATTCATCTAAGCTGCAGTATCACCAGTTGTTTTTAGGGGAACTTAATCTGGAGGTTACAGGTATAGCGCCCCTAGTGGTTAAAATTACAGTCTTGCGGTAAATTTTAAAATGGCTGATAAAATATTATTTTTCGCTGACCGAGTTATCACTACCTAATAAGGTGGATTATTGGATCTGTGATTTAAAGCAGCTCAAAATTTTGGATGAGTTTAACACTTAACAGATTACATTCAAATCCATGTCCCCTTTAAACATAGTTTTTTGTAATAAAATTAAAATCTGAAGTTTGTGCACCACCCGCTTTATTCCAAACCAACTATGAATTTAATTCTCAGACATGATTTAAAGCCTTTATGATATATTTCTGGATGCAGCTAAAGAAAATTGCTGTTAATGAGGCCGACGAGTGCTTCAGAGATCATAGATCAGTTTTAGATCAGATTTTAAACAATGCTCTCAGTTTCTCCAGTTTCCTTTTATGACCAATTCTAATCTTTTTTAAATAAAAGGTCAAATTTTGGTGCTTTTGAATCTTTTTAGAGAAGATGTTTTAAAACGTACTCCAAGGTTTTAGGATCAAACCGGCGGAACTTGGTGCGACACATTTACGGATACAGGAAAGAAGCCATGGATGTAGTTTTAAACATAAATCAGCAGTTTTACAAATAAAAAAAATGATCAAAGAAAGAGAAAATGATCTACATAAAATCTTAGAAGTTTCTCCATCTTCAATAAGCATCCATAAGCATCTTTAGTCCGTTGTCATGGAGACAGCAAAGCATCTCACCAGTCATTCGTACCTGCCCTCATTCCTCCTCTCCTACTGGTTTGATGCGTTTAGATGCTCTCACTTTAGATAGGAAAACCCGACTTCTTTTGCAATCGCCTCCCTTCAGGCCTCTTCATCCTTTCTCCTCCTCCTCATCGCTCAACAGCGTCCCATCGCTGCCTGTGAGCCATCGCTCACAGCGACCTTGTCGAGGAAAAACAAATTAAAGCCCCGTTTGTTATGCAGAGCTCTTTGTTAGCTGCTGACATCCAGAGCAAGGACCCCTCTCACCACTACCACCAACCCGACCCCCTCCTCTTCCTCCTCTTTCACACATCAATTCATCTCCTAAACATTAACCACCTCTTCTTCGCCTGCAAACAACACAAATCTAAACCGTTTTGAAGACAACAAACTGCTCCTCCAGCCGTGAATCTCCGACACACAGAGAAATGAATCAGAATCAGTTTGGATGATGTGCTTTAGGAGCTATTTCCCCATCAAGCTGGTCTCAGTTACAAGATTAACTAAATCGAATAAAAACACACAGCGTGCATTAGTTATTCAGAATAAACTACTTCTGTTTTAGTTCAAGAGTAAACCTGCTTTTTTTTTCTCTCCCCCAGAAAAAAGACCTGAAAGCAGCTTCTAGACCGATGATCGCAATCATTCCCTTTAATTCTACTTCATAGATTTTATGTGACAAAGCAGAAGGTAAAAAAAAAATGTGTTCAAATATTTCTACAAGTAAAATAAGGTTGGACGTTCTCCAACATTAACAATGAAGCTGGACAGCACTAAGAAATAATCCTGAAAGGATCCTTTTATGTAAACAAACACCTCAACATTAATAGATTTAGATCCAATAATGTCTGAGAATGGCCTAGTCGAAGCCCAGACCTGAATCCATTACAACAAAAACCAAGAATCTGAAGAATAATTATCACAGACTGGATCCATGGATGGTTATAGTTCACATTCTGACACAGAACAGCCAAAAGTATCATGCAAACCTTTTTTTTTCCCCCAGCTTTTCCTCTTGCTGCACAAAATATTTCTGATTTTCAAAGATAAAACTACAGTAATTTTATCACCAACATGTCTCACTGGCCTTTTAGCTCCTAGCATAAATTTCCTCTTTATAATTAAAGAACAAGCACCTGATGAAGGTAGGATGCTCAGCAGGTGACTTCCTGACTCAAAGCTCCTGTCCAGGCTGCTTTCAAGGCCTTGAACATGTCAGCATTTTAACACGTCCTCCTGCTGCTTGTGTTAAATACGACTCCAAAGTCGACTGCTTCAGTTCTCGCTTAGTTACCAGGCAACTTGGCTGCACACTTTAAGGGCTGTGATTAAGCAAATGGATTGTTTTTTCTCTGAAGGGCCCGAGGAGAACGATTTTACTTCAGTTCTGTTGGCTCCTCTCTCCTCCAGGAGCAAATATAAAGAACGCCGTCACCCCGGATCTGAACTTAGAACAGGAGATCAGAGCTCAGCCGGTGAAGAAATATGCTCCTGTCACATTCGGAGAAGCTCGACTCATGAGGTTCTGCTTCCCATCCAGAGCCACGCGGTTTATTTACAGACTCTCACTTTTAAAAGCACAGCCGGGTTATTAATAGAGAGGCAGGCGAGGAAACTGAATCATGCCATCTTCTGGCTGCAGCAGAGAGGAAAAAAACGATGAGGAGATGCATTGAACCAAAGAGATCCAAAGTTCAAACCCTCCAAACCAGAACCACAACCTAAAACCCTGCTGGGGTAGAAAGATCATTTCTGATTCATGTTTTGATAAAAAGAAAATAAATCAGGTTATCTTTACAAATATTTAGTGCAAGTGTTCCAAAAGTTGGCTTTAAAATATAAAAAAAAATAGCCTGATGTTTAATTTTTTAAGTGTGAGCGGATGGGTGTGCAGCATCAGAGAGAATCAATCAGAATACAGAAGTGTTTGCATGAAGACTTCCTCTGAAACTCTGCAGCTTTGTTTCTGAGAGCGTCAGGAGTTCTTCCACTCATTACAAACCTGAACAAAAGCTCTTTGAAGGAGCCGACAGAGAAAGTGATCAGCAGCTCCACAAATAAACCTTTTTGTTCAGCCTTTCAGAGGAAAAATATTCTGATGGCAAATGTTTAAAAAAATATAAAGTTACTCAGAAGATATCCAGACTATGGAAGTTTGAAAAAAAACGAACAATGTTGGCTTCAAGGTCTGAATGCATTTTACTTTTATTACTCATCGTTTTAGTACTAAAAGTCTCTCGTTTTGTGCATAAGATGAAGTCATAGTCGTCTTTATCTGGGGCTCAAAGGAAAAAAATCCGATTGATCCAAGTTTCAAACTATTATTTGGAAATCTGTTTCCAGTCACTGCAGCTTCCAGAAGCCATTTTGGATCGCTCTGACCCCGACCCGCTCATGCCCCCCGTCCTCTCCGGCAGGTCCCCCCCCCCCCCCCCCTCCCCTCAGAAAGCCGCTCCAGCTGGAGTTCTGACTCACAGGTCAGAGCAACCCAGCAGAAAGAACAGAAACCGCATGGCTGATATTTTTAGGTGAGTGACTCACAGACTCGCATCCTATTTTTCCACTATTTTACTCCTGAACCAAACATCTTCATAAAACAGGAGCTGATATGAGACGGCAGAACGAGGCTCGGCTCAGATGCAGCTGGACCTTAGCGACGCATAACGCCGTGGTCCACAGGTTTCACTTTAGTTTAAGCCTTTCGTCTTTAATCCTGCCATTAAAAAGGCCAAACAGACTTTTTATAGATTTCAGATTTATTCTCTGAAATGCCGACGGCTGAAATTAGAAGAAGCAGGAGGCTCTAGCCTTTACATTTATCAGAGGTTATCAGGAGAGAGAAAACCAGACAAGGAGAAGATTTAAAGCGTTACTGGGATAAGAGCAGCATCGGTTTTAAACTGTAAAGAGTTTTTCTTTCACTGCCTTCTTTGTAACAAAACCATCTCCGCTCACACCTTCACCAGGTTAACAAACATCTGCGCAGACTGAATCAGTTTTACTGGTTTGTAAAGAGACTGACTGGGATCATTTGTTGCTCAGGTGAAAAGCTTTTTCAAACAGAAACATCCCAAAATCTAAAGTGGATCATGTAGAGGAGGAAGCTGGATGGAGGCTGAGAGCCTCTCAGGAGGTTTGTTCTCAGCTTCAAGTAGGAGAAGTCTCCGCTTTAAAGCAGAGCTCCTGCTGTGAGCTGGCAGCTTGGCCGCTTCAGTATTTGATGGCCAAGCCGCCATCGCCTTCAGAGACCAGATTTTTGGGGTAAAAAGATGGAGGAATATCAAAATAAAAGCTCTACTACTGACAACATCCTGAAACGGTGTCAGAGAGAGCTCAACAGGAAAACTTGAAACCACGACTTAATTCAAAAAAGTTAAAAAAACAAAAACAATCCACTGGACTTTGTTTCCAAGTGTGAAGACGTTTAGAAAAATTACCATGTCTGACAAACAAGCCCGTTTAATGGGATCCTACTGACAGCGCACCGCTGGTATGTGGGGGTCTGAGCGGCTCCAACAGAAATATTGGAAGGCAGGATGAACTGACTGCACTGATTAAGTTTTCAGGTGGATAAAAACATAATAAAACTACCTTATTCCCACTGATCACAGCAAATATAGCTGCAAGGAGAATAAAGGATAGAGTAGCTCCGCCCAACGCGCGTCAGAGCCACTTTTCGACCGCGCAGCCAGAGCAGCAAAGCTGCTTCAGCCGCGCGTCAGAAGGTGGTACAAGCAGCAAAAAAGGAAGCAGCAGACGTGATTTTGCTGCTCCTGCTGCGTCCAGTTTGAAAGCAGCATGATTCACTCCGCTCTGGCTTTGCTCCGCCCACGGGCTGCTGAGAGGAGGATGGCTGCGCCGGCTTCGGTCCACTCTTCTTGCAGTCAAACACCGAGCAACTTTCTGCTCTTAAATTGTTTCCGTGCACGATGTGCACTATTGGCATCAATGTCAATAAAGTGAAGCCACACTTTTGACCTGGGGGGCATTTTAAAGCGGTTCCACGACGCTGCAACCAGTTCACAACAGATACACATGAACCCTGGCTGTAGGCGTGACCACCTATGTATTTTTCCTGGATCACGCAATCACGTTAAGTGTTACAGCCAATCACCCAAACTTGGCACCGAAAGACGAGGCATGTTTCGATACTCTGTAGAACCGAAGCATTTCGGTCGGTACCATAAAAGAACCGAAGTTCGGTACCCAGCCCTTGTCACGCTGAATTAGAAGAAAAACATACGTTTATGCTGGGAAGCTGGAGGAGATGAGGTTCTGAATTAAACCTGCACATCATCCCAAACACACTATCTTTATAAAGAAACATGGCAGAGGCAGGATCATGCTGAGGGGATCCTTTACTTCAGCAGACGAGGAAGGTAGTTAGAAGAAATAGCAAGACAGATTGAGGCCGTTTCTTAGTTCACAAGAACGTGAGTACGGACTTGTGTCCTTGCCAAATATGTTCTTGACAAGAACACAGGAAAGTGTGGACTCGGGGAGATTGGGAGCACGCAGAATAAATATGGGTCAACTGGAACAGAAGCGTACACACTCTGCTTTGTTTTAAATAAATAGAAATATAAAAATATAACCGCAGATGTCTGGGGGACAGTGATTCGCCTACATGTTATGAATAAAGAATAAATGATGAACAGTTTAGTTTGTGCCTTCAAGTCGTTGCCCATAGGAAGACGTTACTTGATATAACCTAACGGAATATCTTCAGAACGGCTCCAAATGACACTAAACTCATATGGGTGAGTAGAACATGATTTAATAACGTAAAATCAAGGGCCCAATGTAAAAAAAAAAAAAAACGGCGTTCCCCTTTAAGAACCAGCACCAAAAACCCTATCGAATCATTCCATCACCCCCTTAATGCTTTATTAAAGGCAAAGCAAAAAAATACAGAATATTCTCTGCAGGTTATTGTTTCAGCTTGTTACAGAGGTTCAGATTAATCTTTTGCTTTTGTTATATTCAAACCAAAGATAGTTCAAGGCTTAAAAAGCTAAATATCACAGTTAAAAGTATGCGGCACCCAAAGTGGTTTAAGAATAAAGCTCAGCTGTTCACTGAAACAACAGAGAGAGGAGGCGTTATTAGCAGCTCAAGAGGAGATCAGATCAAAAACATGAAACTCTGCAGTGTTAAGTCATTGCTCGGCCCTTTTCCAAGCCAATGTTTGTGTCACTGCTGCTTTGATTAAAGGGATTTTCTGAGCTTATATTGCCAACAAACCAGAGCAGCATTATCAGCATTAAAGCAGCGATGCCTGGAGCTACGCTGAAGATCCAGGAAGAGATCAGATTGGAGAAGGGACGGCAGGATTAGACGCTCTGAGGCGTAGACCTGACAGCTCATCGCGGCTTAACGGAGGCGTGATCCCAGAGTCACCGTAGATATCTCTCTATCTCCTTAACATCTGATCCAAGAACAGATCTGGGCTGCCTGGAGTAAGACGGCGGGCGTTGGGGGGGGCGACAAGCACTTTAAGGAAAAAAAAAATAACATACATATAAATATGTTTGTACTAAGAGGAAATAATCGAACTGAAATGATGTTGCAGTGTTAAAATATTCAGTTTGAGGTGAGTTTGCATATTTTTGTGGCGGAAAACCAACCAATAACATCTAAACTTAAACCTGTAGAGCCAATATGGATAGAAGGGCTGCCTAATAACCAGTGGGGGGAGAGTGAAATATTTGGAAGCATTTGATGACAGATGAAATAATAGAAGATATTTGGACAAATATGTCCAACTATTACAGGAGGACCTCGTCTGCTGGTACTGACAGACGGCAGACAGTGTTAGAGGTTTCTGTTTTTTCCCCCAACAAAAATAGAAAGAAAAAAAGCTTGGTTAAAACTGAGGAAGCAACACCTATTAGAAAAAAAAAAAGACACAGCATCGCCCACAATGAGACAGAGACGTCCAAATAGCTCAGTGAGGAAGAACAGCAGCTTCCTGCTCTGGACTTCCCTGAGGACATGTTGACATTTCCAGGCTCTGTCACTTATTACGGCTGCAGTGAGACGCTCATGATGTTCAGCTGGGTTCTTATTATTACCAGGCAGGTGACCCCTGTGACCTTTCACTGAGACAAGGTGTCCCTATGGACCGCTAGTGTGACAGTACAACAATCTGCAGAGGAGGGACAGCTGAGTTATCAGTACCCGGACTGGACTGAACAAAGATCACCTGAGATCTTCCATTTAGAGGCATTTTAACTCCTCTGGTTCTGACAAACAAATCACAGGGTGGTTTATTTCTCTCGAAAGGCGAGCATACACTGTATGATTATTTTCAATCTTTGCACGCAGCTACAGCTCACGCTGTGAGACGAAACCACAGGGTTTTGCCCGGGGAGCAGTGTGGTTAAGGGTTTTACTCAGGAACCCAAAGTGGAGGCTGCTAGAATCAAACCGGGAACCTGCAAGCTTTCTCAAAGCACAAGCGCTGTGCTCGAAAGCTGCGTTCACACCAAACGCAGCAGGAGCAGCTAGTTTACATGCAAAGTCAATGGTTGACGCGCGTCAAGGCGCAGCAAAATGTCCCGCAGTTTTGAGCAGCTGAAGCCGCAAACGCGCTGCTGGTCAAGATGGAAAAATTTTACTTTTGCTGCTCGACGCGCCACATCCACCAATCAGAGAAGCTAATCTGGGAGCTGGCAGGGAGTCAGACACAGCACTGCTGATGCAGAGCGCTGTGATCACTCCTCTGAAACAGTTTAACGCCTAAATCAATATAAAATGTCTGAGCGGCTCCCACAGAAATAATATTGGAAGGCAGGATGATAATCTGGATGAACTGACTTCACTGATTAAGTTTTCAGGTGGATTTTCCCACTTAAAAACAAATTAAAACCACTTTATTCCCACCGATCACAGAACATATAGCTGGAGGGCAAAGAAAGGATAGTGAAGCCCACCCAACGTGCATCAGACCCACTTTTCGACCGCGCAGCCAGAGCAGCAAAGCTGTTTCAGCCGCGCATCAGAACTAAACTGGTACAAGCATCAACAATGAAGCAGCAGACGCGATTTTGCTGCTCCTGCTGCGTTTGGTGTGAACACAGCATAACCACTAGGTCATCACTCTCCACATAATAATAATAGCACTCCAGTAAAGAACATTCAACAGCAGCTTAAATCTGTAAATTATAACAGTAACCATTATGGTGGCTAATAAATGAAGCTAATACATAGGGGCTATCCTGATATCGGTTACCCTGCATCATTAGGTAAACTCGCCACAGCAGATGGAAATGTCTGACATCGTCTTCATTTCCAGTTTCAAAGTTTGCTCAAAATATACACGATATAAGGGATATTTGTTTGTTTGAATAAACCTTGCAGAAGTTACCTTCTTTAGAGAAGTTAATGATCTTTTAGGATATAGTTCAATTCAAATTCTGAGAAGTGAGTTTCTCTTCTAAAAAGACAATTTTATTTCAATTTAAATTGTTAATTTTCAAAAAGTTTGCCGCGGGATAAAACAAATTACCATGAATAAAATCTGCTCCAAATAAAATACTTTATCCTTTTCTACACTTTAAGAAAATCGTCCTTCTATAGCGCGTTGATAAGATCAGATAAACCTGCTGCAGACTGAGAAGATGAGGATTGGAAAAACAAATCTCAGGTTGAAGCTAATGTGAAGTTTGGCCTCGAGTTTAATCAGCCAACAGCAGAGGATCCTTTAAAGCAGGAAATAAACTGTAAAAATGTTCCCGGCCCTGATGGTTTCTCCTCCGAGTCTCTGTTAAATCGCAGATTAAAACGGTTCCTCTGAAGTAAAGCTCATCATAACCTTGAGTTTTTAGAAAACCTTTAACCGTTTGACATTTAAAAAGTGGAATGATTCAGATAAGCAGCAATAAAGATTTTGCTTCAGCTTCTCAGCAGTTTCCAGCTCAGCCGCCTGAACTGATAAAGTCAGATTTATGGTTTGGTTTCCATCTTTGAGCTGCTGTTTGCTTCTCATTGGCCGATTTAAGAAGTTTCCTCCTCCTGCTGCTGCTGCTGGTTGTTTGGTTTGTAGCCTGATTGAAAAGCCTCAGCCTGAGATCCACTTCAGTTACGATGCAGCCTGATCAATTTTTCAAAGAGGCTTTGAAGTAAGCCTTGATGAACATAGTCCTACTTCCTTTCATGGTCGTCTACGTACCACTAGGAGGCTCAACAACACATAGAGAGCCCCAGCAATGCTCCCACATGCTGCTCTGATTTACATTTAACATTTTCACTATTATTCTCTTGAAGTTTAGTTGCATCTAAAAAGGAGATTGTTTTGTTTTTTATTCACAAAAAGCTCAAACTGTTTTTGTTTTTTAATCGATGCACAATCAGAGGTTGGTGCTTTCAGCAGAAGTCCGGTTCATGAAACCGTTTCTACAACAAACACTAATCAAGACAAACATACAGGAGCTTTTATTCTTGCTCTTTTGTCACTTCGTCTCCATGATTGACCTCTTTCTGCTCAGATGTGTTTAGCTGCTGAAGAGAGTCTGTTGTTGGCTCCCAACAAAAAGGCTAAATGAACAAAAACACCAAAAAGCTCATCAGAAAGTAGGAAAAAAAAAAAAAACAGCTGCTGCAGAAACACAAAATATAATTTTCTCTCCTCACATCCACAACAAAGAACAAACCTTTTCCTTTTTTAAATTTTCATTTATTTCTCCAAACAACTTCCATAAACAAAAAAAGATGTTCAAAAATGTTTATTGGCATATTTAAAATATTAAATAACTGAGAAAAGGGAAAAATGACTTTGTTTGAAATATAACATTTACGTCGTTTTATTATTGGTTAAATCATTATATATTAAAGTCTTTATCTTATATTTTGAAATCATTCTAAGAGTAAATGTATTCAAAAATAAAAATCAATAACAAAATATTAATTTCCGATGATCCCAGTAGTGCGGATGGGAATGTAATCAGGAATGCTGGTGCAAACCCGGCTGCAGCCATAATCAGCAGCGAGCAGTCGTTTAGCATCTTTTAACGGCCTTCGGATAATTACACATTTATTAAATCCATCTGAGTCGATCAGGAGGACCTGAATCAGCAGCTTCAGAGACGACAACAGGCCCATCTTTGTTTTTAAATTAATGATCCCTGTTTTAGCCGTTTCAGGAGCGATCGCATCAGGACAGGAGAGAAGATGGGGAACCGGGTCAGCAGAAGCATCGTTTGTCATATTTTTTCTTTTTACCATTCCCACAGCTCTGGGGGTTTTTGTTTTTTTCTAGTGCTGGAAACTCTCCAAACTGCTGCGCTACATGTTTAATCAGGTTGACCTCTTTAGTTCAGAGGATGAATAAAAGATTAGAGAGGAGCAGAGTCAAAACAAAGGCTGCAGAGGGAGCTGGAAAACTTAACGTTCTCAGGCAGCAGGATCATGGAGGCCTGTTAGAGCTGCTCACAGACGGTTTCAGCTTCGTGAAACGACTTTGTTTTACCTCCGCTGAAGCAGAGTTGTAAATTCAACCTGATATTTCCAAAGCAGCTTCACATGAACCAAATGAAACCTCAGAAACATCCAGAGAGATGAAGCTGCAACGTGTGGAGAGCCATGCAGGAGACATTCAGACCCCCTGCTGCTGGAAAAAGGTGCAGTAATATACACATGCCGACCCCGTCTGCTGGAGACGCTTTACATCTAAATTAAATGAATGTTTCTGAGCGAGGCAATGACCTGCATCTTCATCAGCTCAGCGGGAATAAAAGGCCGGTCCTTCCAGGTTTGTTTTTCTTGTAATCATGATTTTCCACATGGTTTTAAATGCATGCAGGTTGGAAAGGTGAGCTGCCAGCACGTAAACTGTCATCTGGAGCTATTTTCACGCCGCTGTCACTTGACGATGATTGCATTATGGGAGAGATGCTGCTGCCTGTTAAAGGCAGCAGAGCATCACCAGCATCGCTTCTAGCTTTGGTGTATGGTGCACGCTCGGTGTTTTTAGAAAACTAAACTCTCTGCAGCCCTTTCAAAATAAAAGCGACACCAAGTCCCACACTTGCTGGATTATGCAAGTTTTGCAGCACGTTGCTCTCCCTGCAAAGCATGAAGGAATGATGGGTTTTTCTCTGCCACCTCATCTGAGCGGAGTGTGGCAGCGTATTAAAAACGAGGCAGTCTGGGAGGTTGTGGCTGGAGGAGCAGCTGCAGGAACGTGATGAAAATCCGATGCAACAGAGCGAGGCCGAGGCTGCATGCCGCACGCCCGCTCTGCTGACAGACGGAGGTGAAGTGGGTTAAGGGAGCAGCAGGCTGCTGCAGCCGTCGGCCCGTCACTCGCCGGGTTAATTGAATCAGAAGCGTGCAGGGTGTTCCCCCATGTCCGAACCCCCCCCCTTATCTGATCAAAGCACAAAGCAGCTTTAGATCAGCTCATAACAGCAACTCCGATGACCTCACTTCCTGTTCAGGGAGGTCAGCGCTTCCTAGGAAACATGGCAGAGAAACATGAGTCCACTTTGAAGGTCAGGTTTAGTAAACAGAGTCTTCCAGCAAGATCGGTCTAACAGACCGGGCCTCCGACCCGCTGCTGGTCCAAAAACAGCACATCACATGGATCAGATGAAAGGTTCCTGCTTCCAGAGCAAACCTGCTCAAAAACAAGGTCCAGCTGAGCGGAGAATAGACACCATTTCCCTTTAAAGGAGGAGTGAAAAGCACTTATTCTGTTTAAGAGATTATATAGATTAAAGTATAAGCTCTGTTCGGATTCCTGGGCTGCATCCTCCAAGGACGCGGTCTACCTACACTGGATCCTTCAAAGTCCATGAAAATAAGGAGGCCGGAAGAGTTTTGGCTGTGAATTCGAACAGGTCTAGCCTTCGGCGGGTTTTACCGGCGTATGCTCTGTTGCTTAGAAACCGTGAAAGTTGACACACAAAGCAGGAAAACAATAAAAACCGAAGTTTTAAAAACTGTTTATCATTTTATTATAAAGTGAACAAAGACTACATTAACAAGAATCCAGAGTGGAATAAAGGTTCCAACCACCGGGAGCAGGAACAAATAAAATCAAATGTAATGATAGAAACCTTAGTCAGTTAAATAACCTGCTGCTGTCATTCTGCACATCTCTGATGTTGCTGCTATTTTCAAATATCCATCACTGTAAAAATGTCCATAGCTGCATATTGGTTATTTATTCTCCAGGTGCAGTTTTATATTGTTAAAACACTTTACAGTGCAGTATTTTATTGTTTATATTTTAAATCTCCCCTATTATGTTATTCGTATTCATTTTTCTAAGGTCCGACCAGACCTCGGCGCTGCGCTATGACGTAATCGTCCTTCGAATCCGGCCTTCTAGGGACGCAGCCCATGATTTTGAACAGAGCAACAGATTTCCTCCCATTTATATGGCTGCCATATTGGTCAGGTCTCTATTCTGAATGCATGCAAAAATACTTGATATATAGAATTCCTTTAATAATGCCCAGGAACAACAGTTTGAAAGAAAGGGTAAAAATCTGAGTAAAGTCCACAGAAGAACTTTAAATGAGCTTCAAAAAATTGGTATATTTAATCACAAATCTGATCAGAAATTGGTTTAGATAAATCCAAATATCTGCTTTAGCCCATAGTGATCACTACAGTCTACAGCTGTTAAAACGACCAAACACCTCAGCTATTCTGGTTTCTACAGGGTATTACAGGACCCACCATTCCAACAGAATACTATATTACAACTATTAAAAGTTCCAACTATATCTACGCAAATATTTCATATTGATTTATTTTTTAATGGTATAAAAATGCAAGAACACTTGAGTGGACAGATAAATATTTATAGTATAAAGACAGAAATAACATTTTTTAAACAGTTTTTAACATTCGTAAGGATGTATAAAAATGCTTAGTAAAAAAAATCCTGACTGAGTTTATCATAATTTATGCATGACGTGGTTAATTTGTTCGCAACCAGGATCCAAAAATTAAGAATTTGAAACAGAAAATTTCAGTTATAGCCTTAAATCCTCCAGAACAGGGACAACAACCAGGTTCTGTTTGTAGAAGGATGCTGCCAATCTTTTGATTCTGCTCGTTTCACCATTTAAATTATAATGACAGTTATAAATGTTACACACAACGGAAAAATTTAATCATCATAAAAACATGCCAAAACCGCCCAGCTGATGTCTGCTTCGTCTTAAAGCCGGCATACAATCGTACAGTGTGTGCCTGCTAATGACAGCGCCCCCAAATGAGCAGCTGCTGTAACTGCAGGGACTGTTGAACCAACATCTGAAACAGGTCCACAAACTGGATTTCCACAAAGAATTTAAACGACTTTGGGGAAAATAAGCAGTTATATATTTTAATGGCTTTGAAATCTTGATTGTCCCTTTTCCTTCACTGTACTGTGAATCCACAGATACTTGGAAACGACCTTCATAAAATCAATGAAACAACGGTGGATTCTTTCAGTTACAATCTTCCATGTTCTTATAGTAAAAACGGGTTCCCTTATAGAGCAGCTGACCATCATATTTAACCATAACAGGTGACCCGTTTCCATCAGTGTGGGTTTATTGCCCCTACAGCTGAGACACACCAAGACATTCAAGCAGATCATTTCACACATCATGTGGAATATTTTCCTTATATAACAGCCGGTCTGTGGTTCACATGTTCGCCGAACGCAGAGATCCTTAACACATAAAACAACAAAACATCCTTTTCCATTCGTTATAGACTCACAAAGATGGAAATCATAGTTAAAGACATGATTTAATGCAGCGTTTAAGTCGCCAATTAATAACCTAATTGCTGATTAAAATAGGAAATGAAATCTAATCTTTTATTCATGAGTTCACTTATGTCCACAAGTTGCTTCCATGTCGGAGAATTTCCTCCCAGAGGAAAATAACTCATGCTGTCATTCATTTAGACTGAGGAGGAGGGACAAATCCGTCTGCTTTAGATTCACCCTTTCCAAACCCTCATGTCACATTAAATCCAGCCAATCCCGTCCACAGGCTGCAACACAAAGGAAACAAGAGCCTGAGCTGGGAGGAAGTTCATTAAGGCCGAGGACTGTGAGAGGAGACGACTGAAGCTCCTCGCAGACAGAAAATCAATGGCTGCAGCTTTTTGTCCTGCAGCTGAAACCTGCTGACCTCAGAGCAGCTACAAAGGATGCAACACTTCCTGTCACGTCATCGACTCGCGCTCCCACCTGAAGCCTTTCAGGGAGTTCCCACACTTCAGTGACAGGCAACACAAAAACAACAACAAAGACGGACCTTTTACTCTAAAGCATTCATGACTTCCTAGATAAAAAACGTTTCCAGAGCTAAACCAAGGTTTCATTGATTTGTTTTATTCTTTACATTTTAGGAGATGTGTTTAATTTTTCAATTTATTCTCTAAACAGACAAATATGAACAAATTTACACTTCTTTTTATCCAAAGATTTTACTGTACTGCAGATGTGGTTAAAGTCTAAAGGCAGGTTTATGCTCAGAAACCAGGTCCTCTCCGTGTGTGTCGCAGTTAACGCAGGTATGTCCCCCCTCCGCAGACACTCTGGTGCAGATCCCCAAAATTGTAGGTGACCACAGACAGGAGGCCTCTGATGCTACATGCGCTCTACACTATGCGTATTTCCTCTTTGGTACCCAATAGCAGAAACTCTGGCTGTAGCGCCGTCCACGACGCCCAGACACCGTGCAGGATGCTAGTTTGTAGCTCCGTGCGACGGTCTGTAGGTTAGCACAAACACGCAGCGCCACGGCCAGTCTTTGAGGAACACTCACGGGTGAATTGTGCAGGGTTCCTACAGCATAAGGCAAGTTAAATTCAAGACTTTTTAAGACTTCTTAATGCCACTTGAAATAAAAGTTTAAGACCAAATTTACAAGAAAAATCCACTTGCGACAACTTAACCCAAAGGTTTATTTTAACATAAACCACTGCACTAATGTTTGAAATGTTGAAAAGCTTCCCATACAGGAAGAAAGCTAAAAACACACAAATGACAGATATATTTTAACAATTATTTAACTGAATTCACACACTTTGTTTTAGCAGGGAACAAAACAAATCAGTTTTAAAGCCTCAACATAACCAGTGCTAAGTCTTTTTTGCAGCTATTTTTCTTTGTATGGTTTTCTTAGTATGTTTGATTTGGTGATAAGTGGAGGCGTTGCAGAGACAAGGGTGGAACTAAACTGAGAAATACCGGCTGTTTCTCTGTAACTCCATTTTGACGCTTTGTGTTTCGTGCTTCGCATGTGCGACTCCACTGCCTTAATTCCCATCGTTCTGAGCTTGAATCACTTCTTGCACTAAATCCACTGAGCATCATGTATGTTCCCTGGTTTTAGCCATGGAGGAAACTCTTGGCAGGAGACAATTCTGGTTACATTTACACTTATAATTACACTTATATATTACGCTCATATTCGGGACGGAACCAATAATGGCGAGCTGTTATTTTTTTTTAAATAAAAAAAAAAAATAAGGTCAATTTTAATATTTTATTTAGATTACAAAAATAAATCGTAATAAAAATAATCCTATTTATTATGTTTTAAAAATTAAGACCTAAAAAATACTGATTTAAGACAATTTAATACCAATTAAGGCCTTAGTTTTATTTAGAAGAATTCAATGCCTTTTAAGACTTTTTAAGGACCCGCGGGAATCCTGTTGTGTGTCATCCAGAGTTGGATGAGGGGTTGTAGACGGCGAAAAAGCTCGTCAAATTGGAACACGGACGCCCTCAATCCTAGCTAGTTCCTGATTGTCCCTCTTGCGTTGCAGCGTGGAATAGCAACAGGAACCAAAGTCTAAGCAGACAACATCTCAACCTTTCAAAAGGACAA
This sequence comes from Cyprinodon diabolis, assembly GCA_030533445.1. Taxonomy (NCBI): domain Eukaryota; kingdom Metazoa; phylum Chordata; class Actinopteri; order Cyprinodontiformes; family Cyprinodontidae; genus Cyprinodon; species Cyprinodon diabolis. The sequence continues at coordinate 8,594,541 of CM060078.1, read as the reverse complement.
TTAGGCTGGTTTGACATTCAGCTGCAAATTATCTTAGCAGGAGCTGCCAGCTGCCTCCATGTGAACAGCAATGGATAGTTGTTGGGTTTTCTTCTCTAAATGTTTCAAAAGAGCCTCAATGTGAGGCATTAGTTACTGAAAGGACTGAGTCTCACCTGGATGATGCCCAACAGTTTTTAACCCAACTTATGCAACTAACGTCCAACTAAATATAGCCGAGCTTTATTTAAGCATAAAGTTATTTCCTGGACCTTTTAGCTAACTCTACATTAAAATGATTTACTTTGTTTTGAAAAAAAACTCAAAGCTCTTCAAACAATAAATCTGTTGGTCTAGTTTTAAACAACGCACCTCAAAAATTTATAAGATTTATTTATAAAGTAGTAATTATTTAAGCTACATCTTTCAGCTCTACAACCTCCTCGATAAAAGAATGCAGCTTATTCTACCCTCAGGTTGGAAATAATCAGATTTAGGAATAAGTACTGGAACTAATTAGCTCCAGAAAAGAGTCTGCATTAATATAAATGTGTATATTTCTGCCTTCAGAGAGCAAGAACGCATTTCAGTCCATGAAACTGAAAGGATTAACTTCAGGCCTGCGTGAAATTGAGCGACGACACGGAGCTGCACTGAAGAAACGAGGAAGAGAAAGGGGGCAGGAAATACCTAACACAAAACAAAACATCCAAACCATGCAGCAGCCAGAGAGGCGCAAACACTGGAGAAAGAGCTCCGGGGCCACCGCAGAGGCAATTTCTGAATTATTACAGCGATTTTCACGGCTTTTTAAGGAGGATAATCCGAGCTCTGCTGCACAGCACACTCCCTGAAGGGAGCAGGAGACAAACCGACGGAGCGGGGGGACGTTTTCACCTGCACACCTTCACAGCTAAAACACACGACGGAAAACATCTGCAGGCTGAAGGTTCACTGATCATCCACTTGTTCCGGATCCGTCTCTGTTCCTGGAGCCCAGGTTTAACATGTAATACGCTTCTATACGACGCAGAGGAGTTAACAAAAATAAGTATCTCTTCCTTTAATGTTTATATAATAGAGGAAAAAACAAAAAACCCCTTTTTATTAAAAAATTTACTTCAGGGATAAAAAAGTTCTAGCAGAGTCTTTTTGTTTATATCAGAGATTTAAAATGCAGGATGTTATTTGGTTGATATTGGAGCCATTTCTGATATCACTTTTGGATTTTTTTTTCAATTTTAAAGTCAAGTTACCAATTATTGATCATTTTTGTTTATATATTTATTTATATCTGGTATCTTTCCAATAATAGCACATTTAACCAAATAATAATCAAATTCCCAGAAAATATCATACAATATTTAAAATAATACAATATTTATTAATGCTCAACCCTATAATGCCAAATGTATCGTATTTGACACATACAGTTTCTGAAATGTTTTGCGTCTGACACCTTATGCATAATTTAAGGGTAAAAACTTTGCTCAAAATCCTATTGTACACAATCAGATATACCTGATACATTACAGGCACTTTTATGGCACAAGTCCGTGAGAGTGGGGAGTACCAAGATGGCGGCAGGTGACTTCAGGTTTTTTTCGGACTATCAGCAATAAAGTGAATAAAGAGAGATCAGTAGGTTTAGCTCTACACATCAATCTGGATCTGCTCTGATTGGATCTATGTAGGGAAAAGGAGGGACATAAAGCAGAGCGGTCTAAACTGATTGGACACCTAGTACCTGCCTAACTTTGGTTTTAGCCAATCAGGAGGTAATAAAGGCATAAACTTCTTTGCCATTCAAACATGTTGAGGTGGGAGCAGGACAAGATGGATTCTCGCGCGTTTGCGAGCGAACAAATACTGAGAGAATTCAGCTCGCAGGAGAGATGAATGAATGTGAGCTAGAAGCTAAAACTTTCCAACAGAACAGTAAACCCTTCCAGGGGTTGACGTTAAGGATTTTTACCACTTGCCCTTCAGGCAAGTGACTTTCACATTTAAATTGCCCAGAAACAATTTTTACTTGCCCAGTATAATGTTTGATAAATATAGTTCCTAATATTCATTTTTGTATTTATATCAATGAAACATGTTTGTTTTTTAAATGTTTTTTTGTAATTCCGTATTTTTTAAGTTTCCAGGTTCCCGGTGTGTATATACTTGCGTCAGATAATGAACTCAAGCCTACATTACCGTGTTAACATGCTTTTCCATCCTTCCTGCACATTCTTTTCAAACTAAACTTTGCTTTAAACTGTTGTGTGCTTGGAAAAATATAAATTGTAATGTTAAAAATCTAAAAAAAAACTTGAGATAAATCACTAAACAGAAGTCAATGTCACAAATGAATAACTTTTATTTTAGAGTAACGGTATGTTTATACTAGGGCTGAGCGATAATTCAATAACGATATATATCGATCGATAGACGTGTGGCGCAATAGAAAAAAAGAGAGTCGATAAAAGTTCGATAAAGAAACGCAGTTTTCCTTCCTTCTCATTGTAGCCTAGCATGTAGGTTTAAGCTAGTCACTACTTCCTCCCAACCAATCACAATCGCGGACCCAGGCACGCCGTCACAAAGCGCCGCCCTCTCAAACCATAACACAGAGCACATGAAGATGTCGTAGCAGGAGAGGCGGAGGAAATTGTTCCAAAGAAGGGTTTTTGTAGTTCGGCAGTTTGGCAGTATTTCGGTCATGGCAAGTCGGACAAATAACAAACCACAGTCGTCTGTAAAATGTGTCGGGAACCAGTGAAAACCAAGTCTGATAACACAACCAACTTTTTTTTATCGTCTCAGCCGCTCACACCCGCAGGAGTACGAGCTGTGTAGGCCCCGGCGCGGCTCTCCTCCGAGGAATCTTCGGGAAAATATATATATATTTTCAGTTCTGGGCAGTTTCCCACGTAGTTCTAACAATTGAGAGAAAAATGCTGAGGGGCCAGCAACTTCAAATTAATAACTCAGGTTAAAGCAGGAAACTCAGCTTAGAAGAATGCGTTGTGTTCTTTATTAAAATTAAATCATTTAGCAATATCATAAAATGTCCAGGCAGAGCTGCACATAAAATATGGTTTCAAATCTTTTCAATAATAATCGATATCGATCAATATGCATTTTTTTTTATCGATAAGCTTTTTTTCTATATCGCCCAGCCCTAGTTTATACAAGATGTTACTATTAATATAATGTGACTTTTCTAGAGAATCATTATACATAGTTATTTTATACAGGGTTTCCACAGTCTGACATCATTTCGTTTTGGTAACTACATTAAAATTACCGCTAGGTGGACAAAGATCACACCATCTGGCTGAAAAACCCCCGGCTTTTTCAAATCACGCAACAATGTGAACAAAACCACAAAAATGGTGCCGGCAATGCTTCTGGGTCATTTTCATTGAATGTCGGTGATTTTAAAGTAATTTTGACTGATAAATAATTTTTCTTTGCGATCATTGCGCTTGCCCGGCGGGCAAATGCAATGACATTTGTACTCTCCCGACAATAAAAACTACTTGCCCTGAGAGATCGGTGGTTAACATAGAGCCCTGCCTTCAGCCAAACAACACAAATATGCTTTGGATTGATGCAGGGAAGAGTGGAAATAAAAATGGAAAAAAGGTGCAATTTTGAATTTTTTGCTAAAATCGTAGCCCTAATCGAGACTGGAGCTGAACTCGCAGCTTTCAGGTTTTAAGATTATGTCAAAGCTGCCCCAATAACATCCTGCAGGTTAGCCTTTCCCAAAATGTCCTTTGCTCCCTTTTACTCATTCAGTTCACTTTTCCTTTGCCTCAACCTGCAGTTAAAGTAAGAACCCCTTCACACTTCTCCAAGTTCTGAAATGATCGCTTTACTGTCTTTGAGCCTTTTGTTGTGAAAGCGTTTGTTTTAGGAACGTCCATCTGGAACCCAGTTTATCTAAGAACTCAAACATCGTCTCTTCATGAGGCAAATGTTAAGACATCTTCCACAAACACACATCTAGAGCGAACTCTAAATGCTATAAATGTAATAGTGAATACCAGCTCCACTGGTAACAGAAACAGTGGAGCCGTTTCAGATTTCTGATCACAGATTTTATATTGATTATGTTTATTGCAGCTCCATAAAAACAACCTTCTCTCTCCACTTGTAATCGCCCACCAGAGCAAAGCACATTATGTTCAAAAATGGTGATTTTCTCCCCTGCAGACGGCACAGACTTCACACTTTAAGCACCCAGTCAGTCTGCACAGTACGGGCAGCTCTCCACATACTCCATTTCACTACCTGTTCCCTATAAGGAGCTGGATTTTCCAAACAAACTCTGGTTATTTCCCCGGGGAACGGCTCCGAGCACAACAAATAAAAGATGTCTGCTGCTGCTGAGGAGAGGAGGTGATGAAATTCTACTAGTTTCTGCTGTTTGCACAGATTCAGACTGAGAAGCTGGAGAACTTCATCAGCTGCTGAGCAAACCTGACCTGAAGAGACAGCCTGCTCCAGCCCCAGCCATTATCTGCCCCTGTGCACATGTCTGACGGAGTCCATTACTGTGTGGGTTTTTATACCCCCCCCACACACACACACACACACACACACACACGGGGAAAATACTACCATATGCTCTGGTCCCAATTCACCACAGCAGGCGGTTAAGAACTAAACAAGAAAAAGTCAAACATTTACGTTTTACGGGGAGATTAAAGTGGGAGTTGTGCTGCAGTTTCTGCGCGGTCATACATCCGTGGTGTCGGTGTGTGCAGAAACATGACAGACTAGCAGCGGCGTGGCAGTCAACACAGGTTAATTCATCTCAGGCTGCCTGCCTGCTCAGCTGCATCAGCACTTCCCTCTGAGTCCGTTTGGTCGTAAGGATTCAGGACAGCTTCAAGAAGATCTGAACCCAAATTAAAGACATAGTGCTGGGCCTGATGCTGCAGGATAATCCACAGTCAGACAGGTTGAAGTTATTTTTCAAACGATACGTAGAGCTAATAGTCAGAGCTGATTATATCCCTAAATGGAACACATTAATCTGAATCATACCATAATCATTTAATTATACCATCTTGTTAGATCTTTTTTTTCATTGCTGTTCACAAAGACTAATAAATTATCTTAAGAATAAGAATAAGTTATTGAAAAGTTGAAAAACAGCCACATTGAATGTCCCTTTTGGATTATTAAGTCATAGGGAAGTCATATCTAAGTGTTAAATCATTCTGGCTTAAACATGCATATCAATGTACTTTTTATGAGACTATATTGTCCCAAAATTTAGAAAATGTCTTAAATTCTGTTTTTTTTTTTCCTGTTATCTTCTGCAGGCCAGTTAGTTCTCTGTCAGCCTGAACACCTAAATTCGGCCAATCATATATCAACGGTCATCTGTCAATCAAATGTTTTCGGTCATAGCATCTTGATTCATATGTCGCAGCTAATATAAGCAACGGTTGAAACCAGAATCCTTTCCCATTGAGTTGCGTCCCAGTGTTCACGGGGATGGACGTCTGTGTCTTCGGCAGGCGTAGAGCTAACAGAACTGGCAGCGTTGCGAGGCAAGGGCTCAAACATGTACGGCTGGAAGCCTTCTACACCAAACCAAGCTTCTGCCGCCCTGGCGTCCTCTTCCACAAAATCTTCGTCCCCGCTTTCCTCCTCTAAATAAAAAATGGATGACGGAGGAGACTCATCCATGACCTCCAACACTAAACTCTCCTCCTCTTGCATGTTTCCGCTGTCCATAGCGTTCCTTGACAGCGTCGTTTCTAAGTCACCAATTTAGTGCTACTTGGTCCCAATGGAATTTCCCATTGGGAACCTACTAGCACTAAGATGCTAACTGGTTAGCAAGATGCTTCCAACAAACCGGCTACAACCAAACTTGCTTGAGAACCTTCCTCCACAATAATCCCGCCCCCTTGATAATCGACCAATCACATTCACTTTATTCACTGTAAAGTCGTTCACCACTTGGGAGAATTCAGAAATGCAACGATTAGAACAGCCGCTTCCCTACACAACAGCTTTATGCATGATAAGGACGGCGGACTGCTTGGTTTTAGGTGAGTCATCGCAGATCCTTCCTCCCTGCTGTTTTAAGAGTTATTTTTATTTTTTTTTTTTACTACTTTTTTTTTTTTATTGAGCATCCGTGATGAATTTCATCATTTCAATAACAAGAGGCACGATTTTCATATTTATATTTTAACCGCCCATCCTAAGAGCATGTTGGACAGCAACCCAGTAGGAGCAGATAAATTAAGGTACCGTAATATAAAATAAAACAGTGAAAAAAAAATGTATTTACATACACACTGTATATACATCCAAATATATATACACACACACGAGCATATATAACAAAAAGAGCATGTATCTTGGCTCGCCAGCACTGAGGCTGTGCACTACATGGTACACATGGGTTCAATCAATTCAATTCAGTTTATTTCTATAGCGCCAAATTCACATCATGTCATCTCAGGTCACTTTCCAGTTCACCAGATCATCCAGTCAAATTGATTCAAAGTTTTCTATCTAAGGAAAACCAGCTGATTGCATCGACTCATTGAGTCTTCAGCAATCCCTCACACTAAGCATGCTTGTAGCGACAGTGGAGAGGAAAAACTCCCTTTGAACAGGAAGAAACCTCCAGCAGAACCAGGCTCAGTGTGAGCGGCCATCTGCTGAGGCCCACTGGGGTTCAAGGAGACAGAAGCAGACATAGAAAAAGAAGCATAGATACAAAAGGCAACTGTCAACCAGCTCCACAGGCGGCCCCGTCCAGGAAACACACAGCCAGGCAGACGAGCTCAGAGCCAGCTCCCATGTCAGAGGATGAAGAGAGCACAACCAGTTATTCACAGTCAGAGAAACAGGACTACACTGAAAAACAGGCTGAGCTCCAGCATCTAGAAACAAAGGTGTTGATGGAAGCAGCACAGCTGATGTTTCTCTCCAGGATACAAACGCAGGGCGACTGCCAGAGGATCATTAAGTGGGCACCGTTTTAAGTTTACCTAAATGCGTCAATATTGGACCCCAGACAGAGAAAAATCTGCCCCTTGAAGTAAATTTTATTTTCTCTAATTGCATGTGTGTCAGGTCACTAAACCACAAAGATTTTTTTATTTCCAATGCAATAAAATTCTTCTACGTGCATGCAGCGTTGTGAAAGAAATTATGTTTGTATGGCCTTCCCTTAATGTTGCATCTCTACTATCTGTGGAACCAAATATGGTTGGGCTGAACATTAGTATTCAATGCTTCTGACAACGTTTTAAAGATGGTAGACCAGTCGGTTGACAGGGATGGTTTCAGATCTTAATACAATCATGTCTCCAAACAAACAAATAGTTAACAACGCTGTTGATATAGTTTTTTTAGCTGCTGTTAAAAGATCTGGGGTTTAAAAAAGTAAGATATACATCCATATGTTCTCTGTATTTTTTTTTTTTCATCATCTTACAATGATTAAATTTCTTTAAAGATGCTGTTTATAATTATTTTACGTTTTATGTGTGGGGGGGTGATTTTTTTTTCTGTGTCATTGTGTTTCTGGTGGTGAGAAGAATTTTGATTTACTCTCTAAAGCAGATGTCTGCAAACTTTGAATTTAAAAGAGCCGTTTTCCCCTGAGAGCAGCTCAATAAAAGTCGATTAAAGCCACAAAACATCTCATGACCTTTTGATTAAATCCAGCAGTTTTTTTCTGGTAAATATCTGAACTATGAAGTTTGTTTCCATTTAAAAGACTTTTTTTAGGGTTTAAAATAAAGATGACTTGGACAGACTGTCATTTTGTACACATTGTTTATACAAAAAGTAATTTCGTTGAGTACAGCTCCCGACATTTTCATTTTTAAAGTGGTGATTGCTATATTTAAAATAAAAAAAACACAACATTCAGCCGTCTAATGGCAGTGGGGAAGAGCTGAGGAGATGTAGCATAAAGAGGAAACATGGATTTTCTGAATGTTGATATCAGTGGAAATTATGTATAATAAAGCAAAGATAATGACAGGAACAATATTACGTTTTAATCCCATCTGTTGCAGAAATTGAATTTATTTTACTTTGGAAAGACTATTAAAACTAGGATCTGTTAGTAAAGTGCATTTAAAATCAGTAGCTGGTTCTTAAAGCGGGGCATACGCTGGTCAGCAGAGTTCAGCTTACAGGCGGTTGAAGGTTAAAAAAATTGAGCCTCTTCGGGCTTTAGCCGACTGTCCGATGGACCGCTTTACTGCGCTTTAAGCTGCTTCTTCTTCCATCGAACCATATTTCTTAAGTATTTTACAGTTGTGAGGCATTGCTGGTATAACCAATGTTTTCATCTGGAAGCTAAAGAGCGAACCAACCCTGTGGCGTCACTGCAACATGGTGGCGCCCTTTAGTTAACGTTTATATGTTTCACATTTGTAATATTATTATTGATAATAGTAAGTTAGTTTGGTGCATCATTTCATTTCCATTTTATTTACTTTTAACAACAATTAAGAGTCGTTGTAGAAGACCCAAAGAGCCAAAACCCTGGTCCAAATGATAAATTAGAAACAATGATTAAAAAAACTTGAATTGTGAGAATTTTGTTTTTTACAATTTTTTCTTCCTTTTCTTTCATTTTTTCCCCTCATTGGGATATTTGAAGATATGATTAAATCCAGTTACTATGAGATATTTAATGATATAAATCATATTTCTTTAGGTAAATGTGACCTGAAGAAGTCAAATAGAAATGTAAATATTAGGGGTGCACGATATTGGGATTTTGGCCGATATCCGATATGCCGATATTTTAAAACTCATGTAGCCGATAACCGATATCGATACTGATGTTAAAGCTGGACAAAAATAAGTAGTCATTGAAAATAGCAGTTTTGTTATCCATTTCTGACACTTTGAAAAATAATATACTCAAATATATTTTCATATGCTGATATCAAATTGATTTTTAAAAACGCGGTATCGATCTATTTTACTTTCAAAATCTTGTGAAATTTCATCGTTCTGTTACAAACTCTCGTGATATTTTGCAAATTCTTGTGAGATTTTGTTAGTAAAATAGATCGATACCGCGTCAATATATCAACATATAAAAATATGGCAACATTTTGTGAATTTTCAGGGGATTTCGTAGCATAACGATGACATATAGCAATATTTCATTTAGGGCTGCAACTAACGATTATTTTAAAAATCGATGAATCGGCTAATTATTTTTTTCGATTAATCGATAAATCGGACAAAAAATTTTTTTTATATTAACCTCTTTATTCCAAAATAAACATTTTAGACAGAACAAACAAGCACACAAGTGCAGGTTGCTCATTAACTGTACTGGTGCAATATGAAAAATAAATGTTTGTGTTAAAACTACGCAAACTTACATGAGAAATGTAGCTGTACCTCCACAAAATATAGGGTACTTTGTTTCATAAAGTGCAAAAAAAGACATTTTTGTTTTTAAAAGCCCCTAAGGGCTTCAAACAATAGGCCCCCCCATTTCAACAAATGAGTTTTTTTAGACTAGAAGAGTTCTGCCTTTTAGGACAGGAAAGTTTAGCAGTTAAAGTTGCTACTTGAGGAAATACTGAACCATAGAGATAAAAATAGCCTGTGATTCAAATTATAAATTGTATTTGGAATAAAAATGAGAGAACTAGGGGTGCTAAAAAACACATCCTCCAAAGACAGATATTTACATGGGAATGTGGCAGATAATTAATTGACATATTACTGATCTTGCTGGATTTTATTCTTCTTTACTTCCATAAATTGCAGGATCTTCTTTACTTTATCTTTGCCAGAAGATTTAAACTTTAAAAGCCTTGCCCTCATAATTTGCAAGTTAATTTATTTATAAAGAAAATATAAACGCTGCTTAAGCTAATTCAAATGAAATTAAAAGTAAAATAAGTAGCCAACCTTATCACTGTCTGTAACCTACTAACACGGTAAGGAAAGCATCAGATGAGCTACCTGAGAAACTAACGTTACGTTTCCGCTTTAAAACCAAACAAACATGGTGGTTCCGCGCCATGTTAATTTGCTTTGACAAAAGTTGCATGTTACGACTTTTTTCACTGTACAAAGCGCAGGCTATTTTAATCATTGTGATCAATTTGCACCGTCAATCCCGGCGCATGCACGCTTCATTTGCAGTCTGGACGCTGAGGGTAGACATCCTGCTGCTCTGACTGCAGCGCTGAGAGGGACTCCTGCGGGAGCGGGGGGAGGCGCCCCACGGCAGAGTAGGAACGATACATGCTTTCACGTAAGAGTCTCCAAAAGCCGCCAGTGACACCGTAAAAAGTCGCTTTGTCGCTAGTCGCTTTTTTGAAAAATAGTCGCTGGAGGGGTCTGAAAAGTTGCTGAGTTGGCAACACTGCACCTGCGGCGCTGGCTCACTCTGCCGTATTTTTTCTTCTTCCCCCGCTTCAGTCAAGTGGATGTGATGACGGCGGCGGCGGATGACGCATTAATCACGCGACACAACTAATCGATTATGAAATTCGTTGCCAACGCTTTTAAAAGTCGATTTTTATCAACTGGTTGTTGCAGCCCTAATTTCATTAGTAAAAGAGATCGATATGGTGTTTTTAAATGGCAATATATCAGCTTATGAAGATATTGGGATATTTTAATGTATCAATATTTTTCCCTCATCTTTAGAAGTTTTTAAGTCTGTAAAAAATAAGTTTTTGAGGAAGAAGAAGTAGTATTTTTTATTTTTTTAGACTTTAGAAACTCAGAAGCTGATCATATATCAGGTTAAATATCGGTGGGGTGGCAGGTCAGAGTTCCCAGAGAAACCTTCACCTTGAATCTGAGCGGTGTTCTAGAAGAAGAGGATGAGGAGGGATCCTCCCAGAGGAAGAGTCGTTTCAGGGTTTCCTGCCATGTTTGCTCTTAATTAAACCTCTTTTTCTGAGAGCTGATTAAGAAGAAATAAAGGATGGGATGGAAGTATGGGGGGAGGTTGGAGCTGCTGCAGAAGGAAGATCGGGAAGAAGAAAAACAGGGCAGATACTTAGTCCTCTGAGACTGAGCTGTAGATGATATGTGGGCGTCTTTTAGACTCATCAGACTTAAAGCTGGAAGACAGAGGATGAAACACAGCAGCTTCTAATGAACAAGTACCTCCTGGAACAAGAAGAAACTCTGATCCCAACTCTGAAAGACGTGTTGAAAACTTGAAGTGATTCAAAGTGATCACCACCCAGCTGGACGCGACCGTATCCCAACATCACGATGCACAAGGTCATTGCTAACTCTTATGGTCCATCGAGAGTTGCACAGCTAAATAATTTTTCCTGCTTTGCACAAACACTAAATTCATCCAACAGGTCTTCAGCTACAACCTTTTAATTCCACGTTCCTGTCTCTACAGATGCTTCACATGCTTGACTAAAAAAATGCTCTAATCCAATTACAGCAGCGTAAACAGCGTTATGAGAAACAAGAGGTGCATAATATGCAGAGAAACTGGGTTAAATGGGAGCTTCAGGTGGTGCTGCGAGCAGGGTTTGTTTGAAGTGATGAACTGGGAATGTTGCTCTGATTTAACTCGATTTTATGTTCTAAAGAGGGACTACATGTGTCCAATATCTCTGAGTGAGAGCAGGACGGTAACCGCGCTGAAAGGTGAGAGGCCTCTGCAGGCGAGTGGAGACAGGAAGCAGCGTTGTGGATCATTGAAGCTGCTCCCTAAATAAGGTCAGGATCACGTTCCATGGAGCTCACTGCTTGGGAGTAACCCGATTGCTCCTGTTTGCCACCGCGGGACAAGAGGAGGCAGTGGGGGAAACAAAGAAACTTTCGAAAAGCAATGCAGCAACTCACAGCCAGCCAGCTTTACGTTACGAGGAGCTGGATAATTTAACATCTACAGCCAGAAATATTCACCTTCACCAACAGCAGCCGCTGATGATGACATTAGAGGCGGCCTGTGGAACACCCAGCTGCTCTCATTAATACATTGACTTTAGAATAAAAGGAGACGCATCCCGCCTCCACACCATCTCCAACACATGGATCTGCTCCGAAAGCAACGCCATGGACCTTCTGAAAGAACCCCAATGACGTCTGTGGACCCGGAGAGGAAGAAGCGGTCGTTTCCATGGCTACTGATGCTGCCTGCAGACGGCTTACAAGTGGAGGAGCTGCAGCTTTGCATACAACTTTTTCAGAAGAGAAACCGTTTGCTACGGAAACATGACGACCCTGAACTCACCTCTCAGCTGAAGGATAAAAATCAACCCATTCTCACTGATCTGCAGACAAAGAGGAGAAATCTGGGACTGAGAGGCTCGTCTCCAACTGACAGGCCAGCGAGAAGCGCTGCCATGACGCAACAGAGGGCAAACAAAGCAGAATGAGGAGGAATTGATTGTTCGAGGCCAAATTTAAAACTGGAGAGTAAAACTAGTGCCGTTCCTCCTCAATTATGATCTTCCTTCGTTTGTTTCTCCATCCATCGGAGGAGGAGGCTATCAATAAACACTGGAGCATAGGACAGCGAGGACAGAAGGCTGCAGCCGTCAGGACTTAACTTTCATCTCCATGAAACAGGCTTAGATGCTACAACTCTAACAAACCTGAGCTGAACCAACAAAGACAGCTATTCAGTCTGAAATATACAACAATTCAGGTTTAAACAACAATTAAAAGATATATTTATAATTGTTTACTTTTTGCTTAATTAAATCTTGAGTTTTAAGCTTAAAGTTAAACACTTTGCACACCCAAGTAAGGGCACTGTCACACCTTGACGAATTATTTAGCATCTGCCTGATGTCCCATAATCTCCTAAATGCTGCCAAACACTTTATGTATTTTTTCAACGTGGGGCATATACAGAGTATTCATAACGAGTCCAGAACGACAGCCTAACTTCTGCATAACATACTGCAGTGTAATGCCCATGAAATGATGCACAATCCATTGTCCTGAGGGGGGCAGCGATGCACCCGGCCTGCATACAAAGATTTATCTGTTCACTATATTAACCTAGCTGCTGTTTACTGCCCGCCAAAAAAGAAAAGGAATAAAAAGAGAGAGAAGGTTTTTGGTGGCAGCAGATTGAGCGTCATGTCTGCTAGGAAGTGTGTTGGTGGTGGGCGTGAACGCAGGGAGGATCCGTCACTCACCTTCTGGCTCACCCTATGATGGGGATGAAGTCTGGAGGAGAACTGACGGTTTCCTCCTGTGAACCCCCTTTATACCAAAACGCTGCCAATACGCCATTATACAGTAGCTGGAAGTTAGAAACACGTTCAGCGCTCGTCTGGAACACGTCAGATACGCTGATATGCATTGAAGAGAAGTTCTGGATAAGTTACGCACAAGTTACTCAGAGGATAAGGATAAGCTAGACACCACGACTGATGAGGAACTGACACTGAATGCGTGTCAACCATCAGATAACTGACCTGGAACTGACGTCCCCACGAGTGTTTCAGTGTGCTCATAACTTATCCAACGTATGCCAGCGTTTCTGCCAGATTTTTGGTACATCAGGCATACGCTGGTCTAAATCATCAAGGTGTGACAGGGGCTTTAAATACAACAGTCGCATACATTATATTAAACATTTTTAATATGTGTAAAGATTTGCAAGACTGGGAAAGAAAACGCTACAGAGCAGCAGAATGAGGCCAGCTGGGTTACGGAACGTTCTTTATTCTCAACGGAGGAAACAGGATGTAAGGAGGGAATATTAACAGCTTTAAATATAACTCTAGTGATCGTTAACACAGCTAAACAGGCCAATCAGAAAAAAAAAAGAAAACAAACCATGGGTTTTTAACTTTCCTAAATAACCCTAAACTATTTTTTACTGAGGTTTTTGGTCCACCATCTGTTTCACATCGAGGCATAAAAGCTCTGCAGCTGACAAGGACATAAAAGTAGCTCCTTATGCAGTTTATCATCTATTATTTTCTTAAAAATGAATTTCTGCACAGAATGCAGTAACAAAGAGGCTTTCTGCAAGGAGGACTCATATTGATCAAACACGAGGACACTAACGGTAATAAATATTTAAGAAAAAAGTAATTCCGGTCAGATAATCTGGGTATCAGCAGATGTTCTACTACACATAGCAGAATATTTACACATTTTGTGTTAAACATCATGAAAAAGTGTTTGTTTTTTTAAGTTTGAATAGAAGGAAACGCAGGTTTATGGCTTTAATCAGAAACTGTTTAAACTTGCTCGTTTTCCCAAAATAAGTTGATATAATATAAACAAATAAAGATTCTTTAATCATTATTTATAATAAAATAGACCAACTGATATTTCTATAAGCAGGAAGCTATAAAAAGAAAATAAAAACCTCAGCTGTAGCCAAACATTGACAACATTTGAAGCGTGTGATTAGTGCAGAGTGAGGACTTCACCACTCAGGAAGCAGAAGGAACCCTCAACTTTTTAGCAGAAAAATCAATGCAGCTCAGCTTAAAAACAGAGTGAAACAGATTACCAGCAACATGCTAAAAAAACAAGCTCTGAGGAGAGGTAATTCACATGATTCAGTTAATTGTGCACAGAAAGGAGGCCTAATGTCACCAGGAGCATCTTATTCTCTGATCCAAACGCAGACACAGAGAAATGTAAGTCTGCACGCTGTGGTTAGGAGCAACACAAGAAGAAGAGAGCTAAATTCTAGCATCCTTTCAGCAAGAACAGGGACAAGAACCTTTAACCACCCACCTATTTTCCCTGATGCCTAAGAATACATGCAAGCAGTGTTCAGGATTCCTTCACGTTAGAGATGCGAGATCCACTCTTCCTGAAATAGCCCACTTCAGTTACAACCCTGGTCCCCATGGAAGTATGGCTGCAATTTGCTTAAATGTGGAATAAAAACACTTATACTTCAAGCTAAAAGAGGAAACGGACAAAAGGCAGGCCATGGCTTTTCTTATGAGTCTGATTTACAAACATGTGTGATCAGAAAAACAATTCAATCCTGCTCTGCATCATCCCAGTAGCTAATCAAACCAGATATGACAAACTACCCTGATGTGCAAACATTATTTAATGACATAAAGATGGACTCAGATATTTAAGAAAAACTGTTTCCCATTGCAATTATAAACAACTTTAAGATCATCGCATTAAATCCAAATAAGATACGAAAGGTTGTCCATATTCTGCAGCCAAATATGCATCAGTTCAAGGGTCTATAAGCCTTTAACAATGGACAACATGATGGGAATCCATTAGTTCTCTCAACTAATAACCAACTGCTTTCATTTAAAATAATAGGTATGCAGACACTTGATTTTACCTCAGTGAATAATACAGCAGCTGCTGCAGCTGCTGTGTCATTTTAAACAGCAGACCGTCTGTCAGCACTGGCAGGTAGAGGTCATTTCTAGTATGTTCAAGTGCAATAGCGTTTTCTGGACTTTCCTCAAAGGTGGAGTAAAACGCCATCAGTAACCGTTCTGCTGACTGCCACTGCTCAAATAAAGTGTTATAATAATCACATACAGTCGCAGTGTTTGTTATATAGCTGAGGAGTAAAACCAGCATCTGATTCCTGACCGGAGCAGGGAGACTTTTTTTTATTTATTTTTTATAAATCAGTCAGAAACTCCGAAATGCATGACTGGGATGCTTCAGATCAATGTGGGCAGAAGGGAAAAGGCAGCAGATCATGAATTTGCAGGGAAAAGTAACAGACGAGTGAGTAGCAGTTAGAAACGTAGCCGTGCAGCCAGTCGGTGAGTGCTGACTGGGCTTTCTGCCTCCCCTCCCCCCTCCATCCAAACCAAAAACAGCATCAAAGCAATCAAAATGGTAATGTTAGGCATGAATGGGGCCCATCCCCCCCCCTCTTTTCCTCCTCCTGCAATAAACTCTGCAGTTTTTTTTTTTTTTTGTAAGGGGGGTTGGACCACCCCTATTTCGCTACCAAAAATGGAAGCTTCCACTACAAAACTGAGATGAAAAAACAAAACAAAAAGAAAAAGCAAGCATTAAAAGATTAAGCCTTTTAGGCTCAAATGTTCCACATTAAACACGCTGACTTTTTTGAAATTTAAAAGCTTAAAAAATGTCCCAGAACCTTTAACAGTGAGCAAAGTGTTTTGCATGTTGGTGCTGAGTGGAAGTTGAGGCGGAGTTGCAGCATGAGGAGGAGCTGGCCATGGTGCTGGAGCCTCCACTCCAGCATCCGCCCAGCCTCTGCCTTCCTCCCCGGCTGCAGCCTGAGCGCAGAGCCGCCCGCGAAGTTACCGGCTGGAGGGTGAAGGTGGTGGAGCAGAAAAATTGTATTTCTATTAAAAAAAAAAAAAAGTGAAAGCGTGAATAAGAACGAATCAAAGGGATCGCTGTGTGTCACGTGACCGCGGAGAAATCATGCCAACAGACTGAAGCGTAAAGTAACCAAACCGAGGTGTTAAACAGCTTTAAAAGGGTTCAAAGCCAACTAATCCGGACTGGCTGCGTTTCTAACACCGAGCAGCACAGTCTGAGTCGCGTTGATTCCTCTTCCAGCTACTCTCTCCTACTCTCCTGAATCATGTGGACCAGAGGGCTGCTGAAGTTCGTGTCTGATTCACTGCTTCCTATTCAAGCTGCTTCATTAAAGGACCGTTCTGCTGTTTTAAAACTCTAGTACAAAAATTAAATCTAGTTAAACTGCTAAGAACTGGACTGGATTATATTTTACAATGATTACACGTTTAGATAAATATGATTAATGAAAAAACACTAGTTTAAATATAGATACTTAAACCTAAAATGGGGTAGTCTTATAACTTTTAGGTCAGGTTTAGTGTATTAATTCCAAGTAGAACCCAACTTATTATGCACAGACTTTATTACATTGTAATTTTGATTTTCAAAACCATTCTAAGACTATTATTTAAAGCTAGAGTGTTGAAAACTCAAGATATTAACCTTCAAACATCACCGGTCATATAGTTCAAGTCCACTTTTTATCACCAGAACCAAACATGGAAAAGCTACATTCAGCTTTAATGCTACCATGAAACCATGACTGAACCATTAAAAAAATCTAGCCATCTAAGGCCCCGTCCACACGAAGCCTAACCCTGGCCTAAACGCACAAATTTTTCACCAAACCGGCCTCTCATCCATACGAAGCTGGCGTTTCGGGGGTCTGTAAACGATCTTTTTTTTATTCAGCCTTCAGAGTGGGAAGATTTTGAAACGCCGTTTTCGCGTTTCCATCTTTAAGCTCTAACCGCATTTCGTTGCCTATTTTTGCTTTGGCACGACAGCGCCACTTACAGGCCTGGCATACATTTTGCAGCGTTTTCATGCATTCGTGTGGACGATCACATTTATTTTACGTCTCCGTCTTTACGACAAACGTTCTGGAAAATATTAGCGTTTCGTGTTTGTTTTGACTTCGTGTGGACAGGGCCTAAACTTTCTTTACCAATGCAGCGTTTTCTTTCCATTTGTTTTATTCATGAGGAGGCACTTTGAACGTCTCATCACTACACTTTGATTAACATGTAAACTATCCTTGCCCTATAAAATAATTTACAACTCATGCAATCTTAAATTGTTTTTGTAATTGTTCCAAAATATTAAATGTAAATTCTGTCAGTTTATTTCCCACTTTAGATGGGATTCTTTTCAATTGTACATTAGTTTTGAAGGTTTGGACAAATATTATAGTTTCTGAAAGTAAAGTCTTTTTTGTAGAGTTAATTCCCTGTCAGGATCAATAAAGGGGGAGGCATTGTGAGTATTGTTGTGATATACGCTTGGTTTTCCTTCTTCTCTTTGTGATGTGTACTCCTACCACCCTGTGACCTTTAGCATTGAGGCAATGTCATTACTGTCTAGCAAGCAAAGTACTCAGATTAGTAGAAAAAAATGAACGTTTAAAACACTTGAAGTATATTAGCCAACATTGATTGTACTATAAACAGTCCTTTACGATATGTGCATTGTACATAATGCAAGGTGTGTGAGACTCCACCCAACAGGCTAAGTAGATTATTGGTGGAGTGTGTGGGACATTTTTATGATTTCAATAAACAGTGTTCAAGTGTCATATTTCAGATTAGAATTTAACACATTTTGATACCTGTGAATGTGATTTTTTTGGCCTTGTCTAACTTCCTAACTTCTACAAATGGAGTTAACGCTACATTAAGCAAAAAAAAAAGTTTTGAAGAATGTCTGTTTTTAAATGACATTATTAAATAATTGAATATAGTTTGACCAGTCAGCCAAAGCATATGTTCATCCAAGATACTAATTTGATGAAAAAGTTTTGTGCATGATAAAGTTTTTCTTTTTTTAATGTCTCTCTAGTTCAAAACATTTCAGCATTAGAGAAGTTGACTTTATCTACAGTCCTTAAAGGGGTTTCTAACTTTTACATAACAAATCAGAAGGTTTAATACTTTAAGGAATGTTTATTTAGAGTAATACTGATTCTATAAAGTTTGATCCAAGTACTTGTGTTTTTTAAATAATTATATTTCAGTCTTTTTTTTTCACTTTAGCTGAAGCTAGTCCAGATTCCTCAGAGAACTACAAAAGGAGAATTAATTGAAGTACTCTCATCCACACACTAACTTCAGCACCGTTCGACCCACTCAAAATGGACGCTAAAATCTTTCAACATTGCACAAGTTTGAGAAGAAAAGATGGCCACTTTTCCATCCAATACGTAGCTATGGACACTTCAGAGCTGCAGCTCTCCATCGGTGCTGCTGTGTGGAGGGGGCTTCCCAACACTAAAGTCGATGTGAGGCTAATAAAACAAAGGAAGGCCGGTTTATTTCTGGGAGAGTTGATTATGTTTAAGCGGAGCAGATTTATGCTGATAAAGTTTCTCCATCACTCCCCGAGCAGACAGCCTGCCATGCCGACCACAAGCCCACAAACAAACCGCTAACCTGTGGGTCCAGCTTCACCCCAGCTCCAAAACTACTTGGAAGCTGGAAAAAAAATGGCGAAGGAAGATAAAAGTGTGTTAAGTTTAAAAGAGAGAAGAACAAAGCGCCTCAGTTTGTA
Organism: Cyprinodon diabolis; assembly: GCA_030533445.1. Taxonomy (NCBI): domain Eukaryota; kingdom Metazoa; phylum Chordata; class Actinopteri; order Cyprinodontiformes; family Cyprinodontidae; genus Cyprinodon; species Cyprinodon diabolis. The sequence goes on along the minus strand of CM060078.1, from coordinate 8,575,545 downwards.
GCAGCTCATAAATATTCAGGTCGCGTCCTGATCGCCACAGTCAGCCAGCACCCCCGCATCAACACTCCAAATTCTCCCAGAAAACAGCCTCCATCAGCGGACAAAGTAGTGCAGAAAAGTAGCTTTAATTCTTCCAGCTGGAAGTGAGAAGCATTGCTGAGCGCAGCGACATGTCGCCTAGTTTCCTTCCCCTCCAAGTGTTGGATGTCTCCCTCCTGCTCCCAAACACCGAAAAACAGAAACAACCATGTTTCACTTACCTGATGACACTGGAGCTCCACTTTCAACGCCTCCTGTAGGCCTTGTAGTTCCATGTTCCGAACAGAAAAACACTTTTCTTCCACTTTGGACGCGACTGAGACCAAGTTTAAGTGAATTAAAGGTTTTTTTTAAAGCGACAATAACAATTGAAAGAAGAACTACTCCAGGCTGCAGAGCAAGTTCTCGCTTCTTTTTTACACAGGCTGGGACTCATCACCCACTTTCCGCCCGTCTCCAAAAGTGCTCCAAACCCCACGGAACGGGCTCGAGTCCAGCACGGCGGCTTCCCGGGACTCGGACGAACTTGAACGGGTCCGAAGCGGCACCGGTTCGCAGGTCCTTTCGGTAATTTCGAGTTAAAAAACGGGGACTATATTTTGTCCGAGTCCGCGCCTTGATTTCACTTTGCCTAGGGAAAAGTTGCGCTTCGGCTGTCAATGGTAATTCTGAAGTTCCCGGATGGAGCAGACCCCCACTGACTGAGCATGCGCACTAGACACATGGAGCAAAGTAAAGGAATCACAGCCAGGAATTACTGCTAATATACTAACTTATTTTTATATATATATATATATATATATATATATATATATATATATATATATATATATATATATATATATATATATATATATATATATATTTATTTATTTATTATTATTATTTAAAAAATGAATAAATCATGTTCACGTTTTTTATATGCCATGGTTTATACATATATTAATTCCAATTTGATATAATTCATCTTGTGGATAATATATATGTATATTTTTATAAAAAATAAATAAGTCATGCTTGTCTTAAAGGGTAAATTCATAGTTTTTTCCCCCACTTTTCTATTTATAATTCAGCTACACTTCTTCCACTTCAACACTGTGTCAAAATCACCAACTATTAACCATTAATACAATGTTTTATAACAAATTCCATGGTTTATACATTTTTAAATTCCAATTTGATATAATTTATCTTTTAGATATATATATATATATATATATATATATATATATATATCTATATATATATCTATATATAGATATATATATATATAGTAAAAAATAAATAAATCATGCTTGTCTTAAAGAGTAAATTCATAGTTTTTTTTCACTTTTCTATTTATAATTCAGCTACACTTTTTCCACTTCAACACTGTGTCAAAATCACCAATTATTAACCATAAATACAATGTTGTTGTTTTTTTATTTTTATTTTTTCACAAATCCATGGTTTATACATATATAAATTCAAATTTGATATAAGTTATCTTTTGGATAAATAAAGTACCTTTTGATTAAAGTTTTTTCATCTAGGAGATCATTTCAGTCCCTGAGGGCTGGAGTCCTGCATGTGAACACACCTGATTCAGATAAGTCATTAGCACAGAGTAATTAACCCTTTAACATCAGGTGTGGAGCAGTGATTGATCTAAAGCACACATGACACAAATACAAATAGCAAAAATACCCTTGAAGGAGCTATAAATCAGCTGGTTTTACATTTTGATATCAAAAGTTATGGTTTCTTTTTACAGTTCAATGCAATATATTAATTAAAAAAACGTTTTTACATCTAGATCAAAGATTGAAATTAGAAGTCTACAATGATATCCTACATTTATACAAAATTAGAAAGCTTTACTATTCACAAGTATTTTACAATTTAATCTATTTATACCTTTTTGCATTTTTTTCAATTTACAATCATTACCTGCAATTTATTTATATGGCTTTTATTTAATATATCAAGAAAACAATGTCAGTGTTGTGAAATAGACAGAAAAATGTTTTAAATATTTAGTAAATAAAAACATTTTTGAAAAATTTAAGAAACTATAATGTATCCTAATGTGATTAACAAGTCTTTGGAAGTGTCGTTTGCACAGGTTCATAGAGACTGTAATATATTTGCCAGTTTTACTTTGCAAACTAGCTTAAAACCAGGCTGACTGAGTGGAGCTCACCTGATAATATTTTATAGGGCCTAAGAGAGATGACTTTAAGTCGGGGCTTTGACTAGATCATTTGAAGTTTATGGTTTCTGCCCAGAGACTGCCATGTTTATCAGGATTGTCCTGTATTTAGCTCAATCATCCCATCATCTCTGATCAGTTTCCCTGTGCCCACTGAATAAAAGCATCCTCACAACATGTTACTTCATGTTTTAGTAAGGATGAGGCTCCGAAAAAAGTTAAAAAACAATCCCCTGGACTTTGTTTCCAAGTTTGAAGTTTGTTCATATGTATGGCCTACACAGGAAGGGGTTGGTTAAAAGCAAGCGCTGCAGATCCTTCTGAGCATGGTTTTTGTTTAGAAACAAGCAAATTGAAACGGACGAACGGGTCAACACCTCTGGAATGGGGGTCGTTTGGCTTCTTCGTTTGACCCGTTCATCTGTTTCAATTTGCTTGTTTCTACACAAAAACAAGTGTTTGTTGAGCTACTGTTTAAAGCCTGGAACTCAATGCTATTTCTGACATTTTGAATTGAAAAAGCTTCCTGGATGGGAAGTGAAACATCTTCAAACTTGGAAACAAAGTCCAGTTGTTTTCTTTTTTCGGAATGACTATGACCTGGATGACTGAGAATCTTCACCAGCATAAGGATTAGGTGCTCAGAAGGATCAGCAGTGCTTGCTTTTAACCACCCCCTTCTCTGTAGGCCATACATATGAGCTTTAGTATCATCTGACAAAAGTTTGTGTCCCGTAAAAAGCTGACTTCACTTAGATTTTTTTTTCTAACTACCTTTTCTTGCTAAAACACTGTCAACCACCTGAGCTTTAGAAAATTGGAGCACCTCCAGATAAACCTTTCTGATGAACATTGTCCAACCTGCTAATTTAGGAAATATATCATTCTCACCATCTTCTATCGATGCTCTGTGATATACTTAGAAAGTGGGATTATAATACGGCTTCAGACTTCTTCACAACCTTCTGCTGGACCTATTTGCTAATTTTCTTTACCATTCTGCTCGCAATCTAATGTTCTCCAATAAACCTCTGAGACCTTCCAATAAGAGCTGGAACTATACTAAAATTAGTCACATACAGTTTTTTTTTTTTTTATTTGAAGGTAGTGACACTGGACTTTATTTAAAGATATCACAGTAAATAAGTCTTTTTAACTGAAAACCTTCAAAAAGTTTTCATTTGGATTTGTCCTTACTCATTTTGTGTTAGTCTATGTAAAAAAAATCCCAGTAAGAGTATAAAACCTTGAGGTTGACTAATCCTTGAGATGAGATATCATTGTTTCTGAGCATTATACTAGCACAGTTTAACAAAGTTAGCTGTATTTTTGCATATTAGTGGTTTATATTCTTGTTTGTGGAGAAAAACTGATTAATTTATTTTACTTTGATTGTACTTTTTGTCAAATATTCCAACATGGATCATTACCACACTGCAACTGCAGGTTTAGAAATTGCAACATGCATTTTGAAATACAACTACCTGAAAAAGGATGGGGGATCATACAATAAAATATGACAACTTTACTTTTAAAAGCAAATACATTTATATTTTTAACAATCTAGCTTCACTAACACAACGAGGTCAAACGGTTCAGTTTGTTCCCTTTTCTCCCCCATTTCTCTCCGTTTGACCTGTATCACCTCCTCCTTCCTCTTCCTACCTCACCTTAACGATGATTGGTTAATATTGGAAAGAGGGCGGCAAGATTTGGCCAATAAGGAGATGTATCATTGGAGCAACAGGGAGGGTAGCCAATGAGAAGCGGAGAGGGGCGGGATTACAAATAAGAGAATGTGATCTGAGAGTTGATGAGAGGCACAAATGGCAGATAATGCTTGAGTTCGTAGTTTTAGTTGAAAGTATCATCTTTAATGTGGAGAACAGGCTCCAGATGAAATAATAACACTGTTTATACCAATTAATATGATCGCTCAGGGTGTTTCGAAGCATGTTTAAAAGCAGAGCGAGGGGTGGGACATTAAAAAGTAGCACCATGGACAGAGGAAAGCGACTCTCTCAGAGCTGCAGCCCTTAGTTTTGCTTTTAATCACACAATATCAACAGAAATCTATTGTTCGTGTAAAAATAAATTACAATCCACATTAGATTAAAGTTTTAGCATTGTCGACAGCCTCCCTCCCTTTGACCCCCCTCCCCCACCCGGCCAGCTCTGCAGCTACATCCTCTGCTAATTTCCATTTCACGGGTGAGTGGGTGAAACTCCTGAAGTCTTCCCGGTGCTGCTACTTCTCCGACACAGATTTTACACGAACGCAGCAGCTGTTTAACTGTTTACACTTTGTTTTATTGCATTTCTCCCCGCAGAGTTGCAGCAGGAAGGTCATCCAACCCCCCTCCCTCCGCCCAGTGTGTGTCTCTTCACCCATTATTGGGATTTTATGGAGCGCTCAGGTCGTGGTCAGACTTCTGATCAGCCACCAGGGGGGACAGGGACAACGCTTTTGTTTTTCAATCTATCTTCAAACGTACTGGGAAGCTTTGAATAAACCGAAAGTCATAAAAGATAGCTGGAAAATCAATGCAAACTGGAATGAAGACAAAACAAGCAACAAGGATGGACTCAAATTTGAGACAAATGCCAATGAATAATAAAAAAAAAAGCTAAATGGTTAAACTTAATTATTTTTTCTTTTTAATTTAAAAAGACTCAGAGAGACAATAGAAACAGACCATATTGTAAAAGATATCAAAGAATGTATAAAAATAATAGCGAATTAGAGTTGCTTACACCTCATTTTCTTCAGGTTGCAGGTATTAACTTTAATGTATTTTATTCAGTTTCATGTGATAAACCAATGCAAGTAATAGGAGAGAAAAAAATTAAATACCTTGGGACATGTTTGCATTCATACCATTTTACTCTGCTTTACCTAGATAATCTACATCTACGTATATGTAGATTAAATTCAGTTGTTCAGTGTAGGCGGCAAAGAGCATCATGGAGACCAAGTAACAAAATGAGCTAGCTAGGAAGGAGGCTGCGGAGAAGTGAAAGCAGAAATAAGATAAAGAACAATATTCCATCTTCTAGAAAGGACAGAATACATCAATGCTGCAAACATAACAAGACATTGCTATCCACCAAGGCTTGCAGGCAAAGTCAAGGAGAGCATTAATCAGAAAATCAGCCAAGCAGGGAACAATAAGTCTCGAGTAGCTGTTGCATTGTTGCAAGAAAGCATTCAGAAGACTAAGTTGCAGTGCCTGTTTATCAAAAGCAACATAGAAGAGACAGCAAGCATTTGGAAGAAGATGCTTTGGTCAGATGTGACCAAAACAATAGTTCACAAGCTACAGACAAATGTATGCAGCACATCATCCTGAACATCTTGGTGTGGGCAGCATCATGTGGTGGGAGTGCTCTCCTCTAGGCAGAACAAGAACCTGCTCAGAGCTTTTATGGACATTGATGGAATTAAATGCCGTGGAAGCGATAGAGGCTGCATAAAAAAAAAAAAAGTGGTTCACTATAAAGGCCCTAAACATGAGCTATCATGAGCTATGTTAGTTCTGAATCAAGTCTTGTAAAATTATATTTACTGAGATGCTCTCTATCAAACATTTTGATCCACTGAGATGAACAGGATGGAAGATTTCCATCTCTATATGTACAAAACTGGGGAAGGAAAACCAAAAGGCTTGCCGCTGTATTTGTAACACAAGTGCACTCAATCCACAGAAGCAAGTACAAATGTAAAACACCCATGGGCAATTAGATTTTTTTGTTAAAAAGACCTAATGCAATTCTTAATAAATTCAATTTTAAAATGCAATCGTGTCATTCCATATGATTGCAGTGTTTCAGCAGTTTAATCAACAGGCATGTTAATATGAAGACAAAAAATTCATTATTTTCTTTCTTAGGTGGGAGGGGAAGGTGTGGGTTGAGGGGTGGTTCAAGAGTAAAGTCTCACAAACTGGAAAAAATATGACTTGGAATCTAGACATGAGTTTAGAAATGAATCACAATTTGTTTCACTTATAAGGTTATGCCTCTACAGTTAAACTAAAAATAACTTTTTCACAGTATAACAGAACATACACTATATTGCCAAAAGTATTTGCTCACCCATCCAAATTATTGGAATCAGGTGTTCCAATCACTTCCATGGCCACAGGTGTATAAATTCAAGCACCTAGGCATGCAGACTGTTTTTACAAACATTTGTGAAAGAATGGGTCGCTCTCAGGAGCTCAGTGAATTCCAGCGTGGAACTGTGATAGGATGCCACCTGTGCAACAAATCCAGTCGTGAAATTTCCTCGCTCCTAAATATTCCACAGTCAACTGTCAGCTGTATTATAAGAAAATGGAAGTGTTTGGGAACGACAGCAACTCAGCCACGAAGTGGTAGGCCACGTAAACTGACGGAGCGGGGTCAGCGGATGCTGAAGCGCATAGTGCGAAGAGGTCGCCAACTTTCTGCAGAGTCAATCACTACAGACCTCCAAACTTCATGTGGCCTTCAGATTAGCTCAAGAACAGTGCGCAGAGAGCTTCATGGAATGGGTTTCCATGGTCGAGCAGCTGCATCCAAGCCATACATAACCAAGTGCAATGCAAAGCGTCGGATGCGGTGGTGTAAAGCACGCCGCCACTGGACTCTAGAGCAGTGGAGACGCGTTCTCTGGAGTGACGAATCGCGCTTCTCCATCTGGCAATCTGATGGACGGGTCTGGGTTTGGCGGTTGCCAGGAGAACGGTACTTGTCTGACTGCATTGTGCCAAGTGTAAAGTTTGGTGGAGGGGGGATTATGGTGTGGGGTTGTTTTTCAGGAGCTGGGCTTGGCCCCTTAGTTCCAGTGAAAGGAACTCTGAATGCTTCAGCATACCAAGACATTTTGGACAATTCCATGCTCCCAACTTTGTGGGAACAGTTTGGAGCTGGCCCCTTCCTCTTCCAACATGACTGTGCACCAGTGCACAAAGCAAGGTCCATAAAGACATGGATGACAGAGTCTGGTGTGGATGAACTTGACTGGCCTGCACAGAGTCCTGACCTCAACCCGATAGAACACCTTTGGGATGAATTAGAGCGGAGACTGAGAGCCAGGCCTTCTCGTCCAACATCAGTGTGCGACCTCACAAATGCGCTTCTGGAAGAATGGTCAAAAATTCCCATAAACACACTCCTAAACCTTGTGGACAGCCTTCCCAGAAGAGTTGAAGCTGTTCTAGCTGCAAAGGGTGGACCGACGTCATATTGAACCCTATGGATTAGGAACGGGATGTCACTTAAGCTCATATGTGAGTCAAGGCAGGTGAGCAAATACTTTTGGCAATATAGTGTATCTGCAAAGGATGGAAAATAATGTCTTTGTTGTTGGGGTGTAGCCTGAAAAACAGAAAAATGATGAGCAAATACTTTGTAAATAAACAAAAAAGTGGCTTTTTCTCATAAAGGTTAAATTGCCTCAGTAATTTGGATCAATCCAAACTTTGTTGTTTCCAAATAGTGTTTTGAATGCAGAATAAATCACCATCTTAAACCATTTAGGAACTATAAAAAATCCCCCCCCCAAAAAAGTCAGTCCTACAGAAAGCTTCACACTTCTGTACAACTCCTAATCGATGTAAGATTAACAAATGCAATGCAGTTATTAATGTAGATCTTCAAATCCTAACCAGTTTATTATATTATAGCATTTTACAATATACAACTTATTTTCATGTTTGTAAAAAACATATGCCATTCAGTTTTAGGGCCTAGTGGGCAGTCTGCAGATAAATATCATCAACAATGTTCAGAACCATTGAACTCCTATGGGAGTGATATGTCTATAGAAATAACACCATCAGACAGGAGGAGAAAAAATTACATATAAGATGAAAAACTTCACTTCATCCCGATTTTGTCTTTAAAACCATACTTCAGCCATGAAGGAACACAGACAGATTTTCTATCAGCTGGACTTTAGTTTTATCTCACAGTCCACCTCGGGCCAGGCCTGGACCGGCCATCTGTCATTTCTGGCAGAACCCACTGAAGCCTGGCTGATCCTGCCGTCCGCCTGACGGGAAATGTTTAACGCGGGATATTTAGAAATCAAACAGCCTGCAGCGGGCGAATCGGCTGGCCGCAAACACACAGCCTGAACTTTTTCAAACATTTAGGACGCCACTCTGTGATCATCACTATTTATCTGCCTCCAGCTCTGTGAAAAGACATTATGAACAGGCATAGGTTTTATGAAATCAGCTGTGGGTAAAATAATTCAAACATACGGGCAGGTGTTTTTATAATTGGAAATACACAATATCTGCTTTCTAACACGCTCATTAACTGAGAGATAAATGTGGAACAAGGAAGACTCATGAATTTTAATGAAACCAATTATTAGCTAAATCAGGTTAGGCAGAGCAGGATGTCACCCAAGTTTATTCAAAAGCATTATAAAAACATAACTTAAGCCTGAGAAATTTATAGAGTTTGACAAGAAAATTATTAATTATCAAATTAGTTCTTATCAGAAACTCTGCAGCGCAACCTTCACATCATCAGCGTTGATCTTTATAAAACTTATGATGGTATAAAGGATCATTAATTAAACAGAGATCAAAAATATATGGGACCTTTAGTAGTTCATGATGTTTTGTTCACTGGTTGGTTCTATAGTTAATTCTCTGGATTGGTTCTTCTAGCTATTTACCTTATTGCAGTTTCTGGTTTAATAGCTGGTTCCTCTCGCTTGCTTCCTTTGTTCACTCCATAGTTTTTTATTTTCTGATTTGTTCACTGAAGGGATATTCTACTTTTTTTCAATTGGGTCTGTGGGGGGTTTCAGTCTCTTGTTTTAGTGGTTGGTTTCAGTGGTTAATTCCAGTGGTTGTTTTCAGGGCCTGGTTATAGTGGTTGGTTGCTGTGAATGGTTCCAGTGGCTGGGTCCAGTAGATCGTGTCAGTTGTTGGTTCAAGTGGTTGGTTTCAGTGACTGGTTTCTGTGTTTGGTTTCAGTGAATGGTCCAGGTGGTTGTTTTCAGTGGTTGGTTGCAGTTGAGGGTTCCAGTGGTTAATTTTAGTGATTGGTTCCAGTGGATGGTTTTAGTTCCATTGACTGGTTTCAGTGTTTGGTTTCAGTGAATGGTCCTGGTGGATTGTTCCAGTGGCTGTTTTCAGTTCCAGTGGTTGTTTCAGGTGGTTGGTTCCTGTTGAGGGTTCCAGTGGTTGGTTTCAATGACTGGTTTCAATAGTTGATTCCAGTGGTTGTTTCCAGTGGTTGGTTCCAGAGGTTGGTTTCAGTGTTGGTTTCAGTGGTTGGTTTCAATGACTGGTTTCAATAGTTGATTCCAGTGGTTGTTTCCAGTGGTTGGTTCCAGAGGTTGGTTTCAGTGTTGGTTTCAGTGGTTATTTCCAGGGTTTGTTTACAGTAGTTATTTCCAGTGGTTGGTTCCAGTGGTTAGTTTCAATGACTGGTTTCAATAGTTGATTCCAGTGGTTGTTTCCAGTTGTTGGTTCCAGAGGTTGGTTTCAGTGTTGGTTTCAGTGGTTATTTCCAGGGTTTGATTGGTTCCAGTGGATGGTTTTAGTTCCATTGACTGGTTTCAGTGTTTGGTTTCAGTGAATGGTCCCGGTGGATTGTTCCAGTGGCTGTTTTCAGTTCCAGTGGTTGTTTCAGGTGGTTGGTTCCTGTTGAGGGTTCCAGTGGTTGGTTTCAATGACTGGTTTCAATAGTTGATTCCAGTGGTTGTTTCCAGTGGTTGGTTCCAGAGGTTGGTTTCAGTGTTGGTTTCAGTGGTTGGTTTCAATGACTGGTTTCAATAGTTGATTCCAGTGGTTGTTTCCAGTGGTTGGTTCCAGAGGTTTGTTTCAGTGTTGGTTTCAGTGGTTATTTCCAGGGTTTGTTTACAGTAGTTATTTCCAGTGGTTGGTTCCAGTGGTTAGTTTCAATGACTGGTTTCAATAGTTGATTCCAGTGGTTGTTTCCAGTTGTTGGTTCCAGAGGCTGGTTTCAGTGTTGGTTTCAGTGGTTGGTTTCAATGACTGGTTTCAATAGTTGATTCCAGTGGTTGTTTCCAGTGGTTGGTTCCAGAGGTTGGTTTCAGTGTTGGTTTCAGTGGTTATTTCCAGGGTTTGTTTACAGTAGTTATTTCCAGTGGTTGGTTCCAGTGGTTAGTTTCAATGACTGGTTTCAATAGTTGTTTCCAGTGGTTGTTTCCAGTTGTTGGTTCCAGAGGTTGGTTTCAGTGTTGGTTTCAGTGTTTGGTTTCAATGACTGGTTTCAATAGTTGATTCCAGTGGTTGTTTCCAGTGGTTGGTTTCAGTGTTGGTTCCAGTGTTTGGTTTCAGTGTTGGTTCCAGTGGTTGGTTTGAGTGCTATTTCCACGGTTTGGTTCCAGTGGTTAGTTCCAGTGGTGGATTCCAGTGGTTAGTTCCAGTGGTGGGTTCCAGTGGTTGGTTTCAGAGGTTGGTTTCGGTGTTGGTTTCAGTGGTTAGTTCCGGTGGTTATTTCCAGTGGTTGGTTCCAGTTGTTAGTTCCAGTGGTTATTTCCAGTGGTTATTTCCAGTGGTTGGTTTCAGCGGTTAGTTCTAGTGGTGGGTTCCATTGGTGGTTTCAGAGGTTGGTTTCGGTGTTGGTTTCAGTGGTTGGTTCCAGTGGTTTCAGTGGTTAGTTCCAGTGGTGGGTTCCAGTGGTTGGTTTCGTTGTTGGTTTCAGTGGTTAGTTCCAGTGGTTATTTCCAGTGGTTGGTTCCAGTGGTTAGTTCCAGTGGTTGGTTCCAGTGGTTAGTTCCAGTGGTTAGTTCCAGTGGTGGATTCCAGTGGTTGGTTTCAGAGGTTGGTTTCGGTGTTGGTTTCAGTGGTTGGTTACAGTGGTTATTTCCAGTGGTTGGTTCCAGTGGTTAGTTCCAGTGGTTATTTCCAGTGGTTGGTTCCAGTGGTTGGTTCCAGTGGTTAGTTCCAGTGGTCATTTCCAGTGGATGGTTCCAGTGGTTAGTTCCAGTGGTGGGTTCCAGTAGTTGGTTTCAGTGGTTGGTTACAGTGGTTATTTCCAGTGGTTGGTTCCAGTGGTTAGTTCCAGTGGTTATTTCCAGTGGTTGGTTCCAGTGGTTAGTTCCAGTGGTTATTTCCAGTGGTTGGTTCCAGTGGTTAGTTCCAGTGGTGGGTTCCAGTAGTTGGTTTCAGTTTTTGGTTTCAGTGGTTGGTTCCAGTTGTTAGTTTCAATGACTGGTTTCAGTGGTTGTTTCCATTGGTCGTTTCCAGTGTTTGGTTTCAGTGGTTAGTTTCAATGACTGGTTTCAGTGGTTGGTTCCAGTGGTTAGTTCTAGTGGTGGGTTCTAGTAGTTGGTTTCAGTGGTTGGTTTCAGTGGTTGGTTACAGTGGTTATTTCCAGTGGTTGGTGCCAGTGGTTAGTTCCAGTGGTTGATTCCAGTGGTTAGTTCCAGTGGTTATTTCCAGTGGTTGGTTCCAGTGGTTAGTTCCAGTGGTGGGTTCCAGTAGTTGGTTTCAGTTGTTGGTTTCAGTGTTGGTTCCAGTTGTTAGTTTCAATGACTGGTTTCAGTGGTTGTTTCCATTGGTCGTTTCCAGTGTTTGGTTTCAGTGGTTAGTTTCAATGACTGGTTTCAGTGGTTGGTTCCAGTGGTCGTTTACAGTGGTAGGTTTCAGTGGTTAGTTTCAATGACTGGTTTCAGTGATTGGTTCTTGTTACTGGTTGGTTTCAGGGTTGATTTCCCTGATTATACCTTAATACTCTTTCCAGGTTAATTTTCAACTGGTTTCTGAATTGCTGTTCTTTTTTGGTTATCCTTCTCCGTTCTCTACTTATTTATTTATTTTTTTAAACATTTTTTAATGGTGTAATAATTGAATTTCCTTAAGGAAAATGCAAAACTTAATTTCTCCACTTCACCTGGATCGGACACCACTTCACAACTTCAGCCAGTTGTTAATTACTTACAGTTTTGTTTACTCAACCAGGAATTCCTTTAAATAAACTACTGAACCAACTGAGGAGTGAAAAATAAAACACATTTTACGCCGAAAAAAAGGACTACAGCCATCAGTTGAATGCGTTCTGATGTTAGCAGTTCTATTCCGTCAACAGAGAGTTTCAAACCATTGGTCGACCATCAACCTTGCTGCCTGCAGGCCCTCAAGAGGTCAACAGTGTTTCCTGCTCTGTTGACGAACAGACACTCTGACATTTGTAAGGATTGTGTCTTTGGGCTTATGAAATGTAAATGTCAGCCAGGATCAGTCAGAGAGCTGGCTGCAGATATTAGAGCACAGAGACACACCTACAGACACATGGCTCATGTTCATGGTCTCTTTATTAAAACCTCAACCAGTTGTCACCTGTCAGTATGGTGGAGTGTTTGGCTTTAAAGAGGATTGAATATTATGGAATCAACCTTTTCATATCTGACATTGGGATTTTGTATTTGTTTTCAAACCCCCTAAAACATTTTCTATAAAGATTAGATTATACAGATGATAATATGGAGTTTAGAGTTTTTAATGAGTAATGTAGACTTGATATAGGATCCATGGGTGACCCCCTGGCTTGTGCGCCTAGTTAGTTCTGGTTCATATGATTGATTCTCTGACCAATTCTTCAGACCCTGGTTGCTTCCATTTTTAGCTCAGTTTGTTTTCTGGTCGGTTCTACCGGCTCATTCCAATATTAATAATCCAGAGGCTGTGTAGGGTACATGACATTCAGCTCCATGGTGGAAGGAATAGACAAATCTCTTCCACTCTTCATTCAGAGGACATTATTTTCATCCCTCCTATGGTTTTCTTATTTGTTCATACCTTTTTAAAGAATGTGTCTGTAATTAGTTTAAAGTAAAATAACACATGAATGAAGCACAGCTTTTCAGCATCTCAGCTCTCTGTACCTGTCAGACTTCAGAGGATGTTTTGTGTCTCCTGCTGCTCTGCTGACAGCGTGGAGGTAAAGCTGCTGAAGCGATACTCTCAACAATCACACACTGCAGTGAAGCGGTGACCCAGTTCTCTCTTTCAGAGCTTATTTTACCAAAAATAAATAAACACAGGTCTGCTATGAAGTTGCTTTGGCACCCAGCCGAGCAGATAAACCCAGCAGCTCTGCCTCCGAGCTTTTGGTGAAAGAACAATGCATAAAAAATTGCGGCCGTCTAATTCCACTTCTGCTGATGGGAGTGGCAGAAAAGTGGATGTTTCAGCTGAGAGTTGTCAAGCAGCAATAATATGCTGACATGTCGATGATTCAAGGCCCGTTTGTGTGTCAGAGGAAGACAGACGGCTAAAAAAGCAAAAATCAGTATCATGAAATTTGATTTACCGTATTTTCACGACCATAAGGCGCACCATACTAAAAGACGCAGTCTTAGTTATGTGTGCCATTACTGTATTTAACACACACATAAGGCGCACCGGATTATAGGGCGCAGGTTTTATATACAGGTATATGTCTTCTACTATGTTTAAATACCTCTACTGCGTATTTAAGAATAGAGCGGGAGCAAAACTGAGTATGATTGTGCTTTATTCATGTATTTATTACAAAGTATTAATCAAACCCATCAAAGTCATCATCCTTTTCTGAATTAAACAGCTGCGCTAAATCAGACATGACAATTTCCCCTTCTTCGCTGTCAGAGTCACTTTCCGTGCCGTGCGGCTCCTCGGAAATGATGCCGGCTTTTGCGAAAGCTCGAACAACAGTGCCAGCAGACATGTTAGCCCGAGCATCTACAATCCATCCGCAGACTGTGGCGTAACTTGCCCGGCGCTGCCTTCCACTTTTCGTGAAACTGTGGTCTCCGTCTGTCATCCATCGCTCCCACGCCGCTCGCAGCCTTAATTTGAACGGCCGGTTCACACCGATGTTGAGCGGTTGAAGTTCCTTTGTCAGACCTCCCGGAATAACGGTGAGCACAGCGTTCATTTGTTTCACCTTGTTTTTCACATCGGCTGTGAGATGGGCACGCATGGAGTCACAGATTAACAGCGATGGTGATGCGTGAAAAAACCACCTGGTCTCCTTACAAACACCTCCCTCAGCCGCGCTTTCATCATCTCCTCATCCATCCAGCCCTTTCATTTGCCTTAATAACGACTCCAGCTGGAAAAGTCTCTTTAGGCAAAGTCTTTCTCTTCCCACGCCCACACTTCCCCCTTTAACGTTCTCATGGTGGTCTCAACAACGTCTGCAGTAATGAGTGCGGGTGCGCCGCACATTTTGAGGGAAAAAAAGACGTTTATATGAGCCTTATAGTCGCGAAAATACGGTAACATTACAGTCAATGTGAAAGGAAAATATGCAGCTTACTTTAACATGGACAGTTTTAAAGAAATATCTTTCAGCTAAATTTGCTCTGCTCAGTCCTTGCTTTTTAACAAGAAATAACCCCCCCAAAAAAACAAAAAACATAAAGAAATTTTACAATGTATGGTTAAAGGTTCAGTCCAGGGGGGTGCACAGTTAGATTGAATTAAAAAATATATGTTTAAAGCTCATAAGAGTAAAAGCTCAATTTTTTTATTATAAAATCTCTTAATTTAAAATTGGCCTAAGTTGATAAATACAGATAACAAATATCATAAATAAATGACTTGTACTGTTGCTTTACATGTTTTTTAAAATAAATTCAGCATATTTGTTAAACGTTAAATATACTTTCTTTTTTCTATTGCTGTAATGCATGAAAAAAAAAAACAAGGCCTACTCCTTTTTTGTAAATTACTGATACATTCTGTTCTTTAATGGGTTGATAATAACTAGTTACTTTGTTAAAGTTTTTTTTTTTTAAATACAGTATCACTGGATGGTTTATATAGACCAGCGGATCCCAGGTTCAGGCCAATAAAGGAGCTATCCTGCAACTTTAAGACGCTTCCCTTCCCTTACACGCCTAAATTAAAGAAATTTCTCTAAACCAGACCTCTGCAGATGTGCTTATAGGTGAATTTAGTGTATTGGAGAAGAAGCACATCCAAAAGTTCTGCAGAATCCCTTAGAATGTGGCACATTTTCTAAATATCTCCTCTCTGTGTATTGGAAAGATTCACCTGAGGTGATGATTGATGACTCATGCAGCATTTATTAAACAGGAAACATGGATATAATTGAATTTTTCCTCCTGCAGTTCTTTCCTCCCGTTTGATCAGAATTCATTATCAATCAGTATAATTCAATCTTCTACATCTGATCATCTCCGAGTCCATTCAGCTTTTGCGAAGCCACTTAGTATCAGAGCAAACAATCTGTAATCAGCGGCTTTAAAGAGGCTGAGGGGTGAACTCATCTATCGGAGTGATATGTCCAAGGTGGTGCATTGGCTTTGCAGCCTGTTTGGAGGTCTGGTGTGAAGCAGCAGGGAGGAGGAACTCCTAAAAGCCATCAGACGGTAAGCTGTATCAAACACTGTCTTCCTACAGCTGCTGCTTCTGCTCTGCTCCGACTGATGAAAAGTGACAGGCTGTTGTTTCTACCTTCCTCTGAACCGGCAAGTTAAAAAAAATCCATAGCACCACATCGGAAACCTTCTCATTTTATTTAATATAATTTATAGTATTAATAAAACTTAAAACTGCTTGACGTTCGACCTAAAAATGTAACTTTGCTTTAGTTTAAGTCCCTTTATACAGCAAAAAAACTTTAAAATCCATTCTTTGATTCATATATTTAATGAGAATTTGATTGTATTTTGGACAAAAATGCTGAAAGGAACTTTAAAATGTAATAAAAAACAGCAAACCTTAAGGTCTTGCATAGGGATAATAGGACATGGAGTACAGGAGGAACCAGCAAAGAAACAAAGAAAACCAGTGAGGTGAAATACTGAGGGAGGAGTGGAGAATGACATTGAAAGAAATTTTATAGATAGAGTGGCTTATCCTCAGCTACCTCTGCAGTATTGCTGCTATAGGTTTCCGGTGCTGGAGGACATAACAAATTTTTCTCTCTACTACATTCTTCCTCCATACCAATTTTGTATTATTTGCTCTGCCCTTTACTCTCGTCAAATTAGCTACATCTGTCCTAGTGTTCTTTTGAGCTATAAGCTATGTTTTCAGCTATGACTGTATCTATTGCAGTCAACGGTTACATATTTAACTTGTTTTTTTTATCCACTTGGCTCTGTCTTTCAATGGTAAGCCTCTGTTTCATTGAAGTATTTTGGGCCACATGCAAGGGAACTCTCAGAAAACTGTAAAGTTTTAGAGTTTTTTAAGGGGCGTATATCATGCAACATCAACTTTTTTGAGTTTTTAACTATGTTAAAATATCATTCCCTCATCAGAATCATGCAAAAAGGGATATCTCATTTGATTTGTGCATCTATAGCCTCGTACTAACTGAAATTAGCAGGTTAACCTGGGTTTTCAAACGTGGTTCGAGTCGCTAACAATTGGCCTTTAGCTCCCTTTCCATTGGCAAAAAAAGTTGGGTCTAAGCTGTTGCTGGAAGCTGTGTGGCCTCTGCCCCCCCCAGCTGTGTGTCTGGTGACACCATCATGTTAGCCTTGATGATGTCACAAGTGCAACAGAAATCAGGAAAGTAAACAATGGAAAGTAACAAGTATGGAAGCCAGGGTATAGTCACTGTGCTTTATTGTTTACCTCTTTTAATGTCTGAATCCCTCTTACCAGAGCTGCTTCATTTTTATTGAATGTAAACCTAGGCTGCATCTGAACGTACTCCATAATGACTATATAGAGCTATATATAGTGGTTACGCCATTTTAGATGAGTATCCAAATGCTAACGGATGAAAAACTAGTGGATTTGAAATTTCCCACAATGCACATTGAAAAGTAGTGATCATCCATGGTCACTAGACAAGCAAATATATCCCAGAATGCTTTGAGAGAGCTCTGCACACAAAGCACCATGGGATTTGTTGTGTTGGCGACAAATAACAAAGATGGTGCAGGGGCAGTTCTTTAAGGCAGAGTCATGTGACCAACGGGGAGCAAAGGAGTTGGGATCATCCACTAACTGAGTTAACTGAGTCCACTATAAAGTCCACTTTATAGTTCCCACTATATATATTGATTGAGGGTTTTAGGGGTTAAGGTGGACGTTTTGACACAGCCACAGGTGTTTTAGATCAGACACGAATTGCGCAGTGTGTTAACTGCCGTATGTTGAACTCAATGGCATCAAGTAAATTAGAGGGTCAACCCATGTTTGGTGTTCCCACAGCCTGCCAATCAGAGCAGAGGCGTTAGACCCGGGTAGGCACAGGTCAGTGAGCTAATCCCACTGCCACTAAAAGCCGATTGGTCCCGTGTTTAAACTGTTTTTTCGGCCAGTGGTAAAGGGGTATACAAGTAATCCTTTTGAGTTTTACTGTCTGAGCAGAATTCCCTCCCTTTCATTTGAAAATAAGCTGTTGGAGAACAACTACTTTAGAGCTCTTCCTCCAGGAAACACCTAAACTAACCACGCTGTGGCCACATCGCAAACAAACACTCACTTTCTCTGATCAGAGAGGGTTGATATCAGACAGAACACAATTATACAGACAATCCATCCGTCCGTCTGTCCGTCCGTCCGTCCGTCCGTCCGTCCGTCCATCCATCCATCCATCCATCCATCCATCCATCCATCCTGTTAAAACTACAATAGAACCTCTGATCTCTGTGTTAAAGCTCAGTTAATTTGAATACATTTTATTTTTCCCTCTTAATAAAACCAACTTTCAAGGTCATTAAGAAACATCAGCCGTGCTTCATTTCCAGTAATTAATGTCCACATGACCCGGTAATTAATTCAAGCCAATTACAGCAGCATTTGTGCCTAATTGAGATGTAGATCTGTGAGCTGAACAGCCGATTAGAGAGGAGATGTATGAAATGTTGCATTAAATAAAGCGACAGTCGGATGTTAATGATTTAATCACATCTAATTAGTCTGAGGGAGGAATCAGAGGGCAAGCTTGAAAACATAAAAAGACTGTTGGCGACAGGGCCGGTTCTAGGCATACATATATGGGAGGGAAGGCAGAAATGTAAAGAGGGAATAATCATGTTTATATATATTACTGCAGGACGGATTTTCATAACACCTTGCAGGACTTTAGGAAGTATTTATAGGATAATTCTATCACAATAGTTATCATTGTAAGTCAAAAGTTGCACCTTTTTTACCTGAATTAATGATTCAGCATCAATTATTGATAGATGTTCTTTAATCAAGAGTACTTTTGAACAGGATGATGGCAGGCCTCAAGCAAGCAAATGAAGTTTGAACAGACTGATGACAGGCTTGAGAAGATGGATGGTGGCTGAACAGGCTGGTGACAGGCTTAAGAGGCTGATGGCAGGCTTGAGAAGGGGAATGAAGACTAAACAGGAGGATGGAAGTCAGAGGCAGTTAAGGTAATGACCAGAAACAGGCGCACCAGTAAAAGGCAGAGTGAGCACAGGAATACAGGACAGGCAGGTGGTGCACACAATCACTAGGACTGGACTCATGCAGGCAATGAAACAATCTGGTAGAGACTGACTGAGAGAGGCAGGTATTAAGGGCTGGTTATACTCCCCCAGCAGTGCGTTGCAGTCAACTTGGCGCAGGTATGACACAGATATTTTTGATTTATGCTCAATTTTGAAGCCTGGTCTGCGCTATGTTGTTCCACGCCACAATGCAAGAGGGACAATCACGAACTAGCTGTGGGTCTAGATACAGCTGAGGCGCTGGAGAGTGGAAAAACGCAAGGGTTATACTTGTACGAGAATGGAGGGACATCAGGGTGAAAAAGAGCGTGGATCCAGGTGGAAAAAGGGTCCCAGCGTTCTCGCACACCTCACTCACCTCTTCACGAGTCGTTTTCCGCAAAGGCGGCCCCACAAACGAAACAAGCCGGTAAGATACCAAACAGGAGATACGCATAGTGTAGAGCGGATGTAGATTTACGGTCACCTACAATTGTGGAGACAAATTGTAGGTGACACCAGAGTGTCTGCGGAAGGGGCGGGAGCATATCTGCGTTTACTGTGACACACACGCAGACGGCCTGGTTTCTGAGTATAAACCAGCCTTTAATTGGCAGAGTTTCAAATTTAACAACTTGTTGTTGGAAAACTAGGCTGCAGCAGTTGAAACTGTTCACCCAATCGGCAGATCTGAGCAGAACGGGAGGAGCTCCCCCCCCCAAAAGAACAACAGTCAAGTCTTTGGCACTTTTAATTGAATCTGGTGCTTGTCATAATGTGCACAGACAATTTTGGCATGAGGTTTTCAAGCCAAAACGGGAAACTTGCTATTGCTGCAAAACGTTTATTTTTCACTCATGGTGTTACATTTCCATATTAGTTTATTCACACATAATGTGAAAAAAATTAACTTCCCTGAAGCTAGTGAAAGCTTATAGACTCACAAAGGAACATTTTGAATAATCACTTAATGCAGAGATCTTCAACAGGGGGTCCGCCACCCCTAGGGGGTCCACGGTAGGGCTGGGCGATAATTCAATAACGATATATATCGATCGATAGACGTGTGGCGCAATAGAAAAAAAGAGAGTCGATAAAAGTTCGATAAAGAAACGCAGTTTTCCTTCCTTCTCATTGTAGCCTATTATGTAGGTTTATGCTAGTCACTACTTCCTCCCAACCAATCACAATCGCGGACCCAGGCACGCCGTCACCAAGCGCCGCCCTCTCAAACCACAACACAGAGCACATGAAGATGTCGTAGCAGGAGAGGCGGAGGAAATTGTTCCAAAGAAGGGTTTTTGTAGTTCGGCAGTTTGGCAGTATTTCGGTCATGGCAAGTCGGACAAAAAACAAACCACAGTCATCTGTAAAATGCGTAGGGAACCAGTGAAAACCAAGTCTGATAATACAACCAACTTTTTTTTTTATCATCTCAGCCGCTCACACCCGCAGGAGTACGAGCTGTGTAGGCCCCGGCGCGGCTCTCCTCCGAGGAATCTTCGGGAATTTCGGGAAAATATATATATATTTTCAGTTCTGGGCAGTTTCCAATTGAGAGAAAAATGCTGAGGGGCCAGAAACTTCAAATTAATAACTCAGGTTAAAGCAGGAGACTAAGAAGGGTTTGTCCGGAAGAATGCGGGTGGCGGGAGGGGGGGGGGTCCATTTATTTATTTGTTATATTTATTTTGGTAACTTTAGTTTATTCTTTGTCAGTATTTAATAACATAACTCAGGTCTCTTAAGTTATTTTTCTTTAAAACAATTCTGTTATGGTTAAAAAAGTTGGTTAAATAAAGATTTAATTCGAAGTCTGCTTTTGTGTTCTTTATTAAAATTAAATCATTTAGCAATATCATAAAAAGTCCAGGCAGAGCTGCACATAAAATATGGTTTCAAATCTTTTCAATAATTATCGATATCTATCAATATGCATTTTTTTTATCGATAAGCTTTTTTTCTATATCGCCCAGCCCTAGTCCACGGAGGTACTGCATGGATGTCGCGAAAGTTTTAGCTGATTAGACTTTTTTATATTCCCCCTGCAACACGTTAACATGAATTGAACAGACTGTAGTAAACAGATAAATGGAGGCAGAAGATGTCTTTCAGTCATCAATGCTCACATTCCGCGACACGCAGGAGCTCTTTCAAGCTGGGCACCGTTTCATTCACAACACCTGTCCCATCAACCAGGAATCAGAAATACTTTAATAATCCCAGGGAGGGATTACTTTAGTTACATTACTCCATCTGTAATAGAGTGACTATAGGACCAGTTTGATAGAACACTATTTCATACAATATTTATAATTAGGGGGTCCCCGCTCCATCTCACCATCAGTTTGGGGTCCTTGGCCTAGAAAACGTTGAAGACCCCTGGTTTAATGGACAGTATAAATATGAACTATATACTATAAATATAGTTTAAAAATAGAATAATCGTCCTATTTGTTTCTATCTGAAAATATCACAGCTATGCATATTACTTTATATTATGTTTACAATATACAAATGTTATATATACCAATGTCAAGGGGTAAAACACTTTCAATCAACACAGTACCACTTGTATGTGTATTAGATTGTGTTCTATATCAGGAATTGATATAAATGACATGATTGATATTCAGAACGCTGGACAGCACCCATGGTTTGATCCCTTGTCAGGGAGGTTCAAAGTCTCTAAGCGTAGAATGTTATACGAAGTAACCACTATACTAAACCACCACATTATTCTCTTTTAACTATTTCAGCTGATGTAACGACTTAACTTCTCTACTGTGAGATCAATCAATCAATCGTTGTCCTGTGCTAGTAACCGGTTGATACCAATGAATTGACAGCTTCAATAAAATTGTAAATGCATCAAAAACAATTTAAACAAACGATGATCAAAGCTTGAAAATAAATGAATGGATGAGTGGATATCAGTTTCCTCTGCTGTTTGCATGGTTAAAACTTGCCTAGGTTAAAGCTCAGCTGTTCAGCCTCTGTAGGATCTGTGCTGAGCTCAGACATCTCACCTCATTTACAATAATTCCCTATGTTGGAAATCCCTTGGTAGCTGCTGATCAATAACCCATGATCTCTCTCAGGTAAGGCCATGTCATTAATTCAGCCCACAGCTCTGAAGCCTGGTTCTTTACATCCCGACCCCGCTGAGATCCAAGGAGGCTGAGCTGACTCGCTTTGAGCTGCTGCTGCCCATCCCCGGCCCCTCCTCCAGCTGAGAGGGGCCCCATGCTGAGTTGAGGGGCCCTGAATCTTCATGAACACATGATGGCTGACTGCGCACAGCAGGAAGGAGCTGTCAGATCCACTGCTGGCTTTCAACAAGGTGAATGGGAAATTACATTCATGACCAGGAAATCACTTTGACATTTAACAGTTAAAACACATCCATAGGATTAAAAAAAGAAAATAAAATAAAACTCATAAGAAACACGGAATGTTACTGTAAATAATATGTACTTTTATAACTCCCTTAATTATGTTTCAGATATTCTCTAAATGATCTAATGTGCTGTTTCTGCTGTCTGATCACACACTGCAGAAAACATTATTAATCTTTTTCCCAAGTTAATGCTACTGAAACGTAACCAATAGTTGCTACTGCCATCAGCGAAATGAAACTGTTTTCTGTGATTTCTGAAATCCAATCTGCTGCCAGTCCTACAAGGTTTCTATGTGTGAGGAATCGGCAACGAGGCCATCTGGAAGGGCTGTGAAGAAAACAATCAACTGCCTAACGGCACAATGTTTGAATACATGAATGCAGAAGCATCATTGTTTTGAAAACTCCAAATAATTTCGGTTTTCTCTGTTTGATTTGAAACTTCCGATGCTCAATGGGCTGCAGCTTTGCAAACAAACCCATCCGACAGGCCTCTTTATTTTCAATTTATGTTTGAATCGTTTGGACAAAAAGGTTGTTTTTTTCTATTTAAAAAAATTGCAATACTTAAAGCTGAGCTGATGAGGTTGCCGGAGCAAAATAAACGCAAAGATTATCTAGGGAAGATAACCGAATGGACATTCAATGCTAAATTATTTTTAAAATTTTTCAAAAAAAACTGAAAGAGTTTGGATCAATGAACCATCAATAACCTCCATTAAAAATGAAGTTCATTCAACAGAAAGCAATATGTTTCTGTTTATGAGATCAAATTTTACCCACAAGGCTTTTAATTATTATAAGACTCACACAGTTTTACACTTAGGGAATTATCAGATTCTACAAAAAAATCATAACACAACAATTTTAGCTCAATTACAGACACCGTTGAAGAAGTACCTTTGGTTCTCAGGTTAGCTCTGAATAAAAAAAAGAAATGGGGCTTTAATTAATGTTTCGTTTACTAGAGATTGCACAAAAATCGTGAATTGCTTGACAGCACAGGTGGAATTTTAATGTCATTTTGATCTAATTAAAACTGTGTTTATAAAGGCACTGTAGATTGAGGCTGGAGGAAAAAATCAGTTCAAATATGAACCCACTAATGTCCATTAAGAAGAACTAACTACAGGCCAAAGTTAAAATACTGATTTGCAATACAAACATAAAATTATCTTGTTAATTAAACACTAATTTCTGGATAGTAATACTGTATAAAACAGATCAAAGGTTTCAACATAAAAGCCCTTTAGGGATTATCTAAATTGTTTGACTATGTAATGTTAAGAAGAATATGACTAAGGGTGATTTTCTGACTTTTAGGAAATCTTTTAATCTGAGGAGATTGGAATTTGAACACGAGAGTCAGAAAATTTAAACTTTAAGGTTGTAAACAACAAAATATCCAACATCCGGTTTCTTTCTCCCAAGGCTGCAAGAGGAAAATAACACCCTTTTGTTCCCGCCGAAGGTCTTGCAGCTCATTCTTGACACATTTCTGGGCTGAACTTTTTGTTTTCTGTGTTGTTGCATGAATATGAATTGGGTACGCTGCTGTGGAAGATATATGGAAAATTCATTGGAGTTCTGTAATTTATTTTTTGTTTTTCAAAGTACATTTTTTATATTGTTAAAACACTTTACAGTACAGAATTGTATTTGTTTATTTTTTAACTCTTTACTGTTATGTTATTTTTATACATTTTCCTAAGGTCCATATTTGTGTGAACATATTTTCCTATAATCTTTTTGCTGCCTGTAAACAAAGGGATATTCTAGTCTATTCTATTCAATTAAAACAATTCTGATTAGCTATTTTTTGAAATTCAATTGAAAGACGTATTATTTCAGTCTTGTGAATTACAGTATGTATCGACATAATTTACTCAAAACGGGGACAAAATGGCTTTTTTGGATCAAATTGCTCTTGATTCATGCATATCTGAGTAATCCTCCTGAGTTCTGCTCTCTCAGCTGCAGCCCCTTCCAGTCTTCAGAATACAAGAAGACATTACTGGTCTACATAGAGCTGCCATTATTAGACCCCACCACGAAGCACCTATTTCAAACCGCACCTGCCAATTAAACATCACGCTAACTTTCTATTCTCAAGGAGCGGTGATGTGAGGCAGACTGCAATCATTTCTGCACAAAGTTGAGATGAAGATGTTCTTTTAGCGTCTGCACAGTGACAGCAACTTTTTTTTTTTAGCAAGTGTCTATGTTGCAATAATTTGTTTTGGCTGTGAGAGATCTTAGACTTTGTTAGACCTTTCCAAAGAGGAACCTGATCACTGATTGGTGCACTAAAAAACTGATTCAAGCCCCTCTTTGAGGTGACACTATTCCTTAACATTCACCATACCTAAAGTAACTGGTTCCAGAATTATTTAGTAATATTTCATTGATGTAACACAATATGTATGAACATTTTATGTATTATGCAAAGTATCCTAAAATTCTTAAGTCTACTATAAGGACGGTCTTTTAAGTGAACTCAATAATTTTAGGATACTTTAATTAAAATTGTTCCTTGCTAAGATTACTTCCTTTAACTTTCCACTTTTGCAAGAAACTATAAGTTAACTTTAGGCCAAGATCCATGATCACAGGCAGCTCTATATTTGGTTATTTTCATCATGTGCCATAAAGGCATGTTTGTTAATAAAAAAAAAACACTTCAGCTCTTAAAGGTATAGAGGATGATCTTTTATTTCCTGGTGGATCATCTCAATAAGTGGTCCTCCTAATTGTGAGTCATTCTGGTAATATGTTTACGTAAGGCTGTCCTACGTGCTCAACCTGTTAGCTACCTTTTTCTGTGCATGCACACTTTCAGGCGAATATCTGTGGTGAGCTATGGTTTCAGACAGTCATTGAAGCTCACCTTTCTCAATGCGGTTCTTTGAAAATGGCCGAGGGTCGTAAGAGGAAAAGTGTCTACCAAGTGTATGAGAAGAAAAAAAAGGCCTCAGAAGAGGCAGATATATCCCAGAATGCTTTTCG
Organism: Cyprinodon diabolis; assembly: GCA_030533445.1. NCBI lineage: Eukaryota > Metazoa > Chordata > Actinopteri > Cyprinodontiformes > Cyprinodontidae > Cyprinodon > Cyprinodon diabolis. The sequence goes on along the minus strand of CM060078.1, from coordinate 8,550,516 downwards.
AGGAGAGCTCTCCTCCTTAAGCATTATGGGATTTGATGTCAAAGCAGCCCACTGTCACCATAGGCTGTCGCTAACCGACAGCGGTGACTAATAACAAAGATTTCGCAGGCATCACATGACCAAATATTAGCAAAAAGCAGTAATCATCTGTCTGAAGGGTCAGTTAACTGAGTTCACTCAAAAATCCACTATTAAAGTCTCCACTGAATGTGGACACCATAAGCTTGTATCAACTATGATAACAGAACATTTTAAACAGGTCGTGCACGAGGAGAAATGGGGTTGTGCACGCTCTTGCACACGCATTTTTTTTTTTAATGGAGAGGGCAAGTTTTAAAAAAAAGCTCCACAATACCTTTAAAGTAAATACAATTGATTTGGTAAAACTGATTAATCTGTCATTGGATTATTTAAATGTTATAAGTTAGTTGAATAAAACATATTGAAATGTGGTGTATGTGTTCATTTCCTTTTTAAAGTATTAAAAAAAAAAATTCTTCAATAAAATGACACCATACAGATACATTTGGATTTTATTCAGCTGGCAGAAATGTATTAAATGGAAAACTTGCTATCAATAAAATCGAGTTTGTTATGGCCATTTATGTAACATTTTTGTAAGTTCTACATATTTAGGTTTCTTCGTTTGGCATGTAAAATATATTTAAATGAATTTAGAACATAAAATTTGTAATATATTTTTCACATTTGGAATAGTTTAGATCAGGCATCCCCAAACTCGGTCCTCAAGGCCCCCTATCCTGCAAGTTTTAGAGGTTTCCCTGCTTTAGCATAGCTGGTTATAATGATTGCAGTAGACCAAAAGCCTGTTAATCAGCTTTCAATTAAAATCAGCTGTGCTGGAGCAAGGAAACCTGAAAAACCTGCAGGACAGGGGGCCTTGAGGACCGAGTTTGGGGATGCCTGGTTTAGATTATGTCGTTTTTTAATCTCTCATTAATTTAAGTAATTAGGAACACACCGCGTGCTGGTGGATTGTTTGGTAAATGTCTGGTGTGGACGGGAGGTTTGGTAAAATTATTTTTGACCACTTTGTTAGAGCTAAATTAATATTATTTTCCGTTTCAACTAAGTTGCAAGACATTTTTAGTAATTATTTTGTCTCTGCTTTTAACATTAAATAAGTTAAGTCGGAAGTGCGTACAAAGCAAAAAAACACCTGTTACGACCCACGGCCTTTGTTGGAAATTTTGGTATTTTTTGGAACGGAGTTATTTTTATGAGTGTGTGATATACCTGTTATGGCGCCCTTAGGGCAGCGGCATGAAATGGGCGGCACCCACATGAAAGGAGGCGGCTCACAGTGAAGGCAAGTGTCCTTCTTTTAGGTTTCAAATATGATAATAACTAGCAGTTATCAACAAAGAAATACTACGTAGAAAATATTGTATCATAAATGTGCTTATAGTTGATTTTAAAAGGTGTAAAAAATGGTTGGGGGTCCGTTTCTGTGGCTTGTCTAAAGGACCCTAACCTTTAACCTGGCTTCTGTATTACAAGGCTGGGGGATTTCCTCAGGGCCGACTCTCCTCTTCCCTTGGTGGTGGTGGTGGGGGGATTTCCTGGGTTGGCACCTCCTGGGCGCCTTTGCTCTGGGGGTCCCTTTGGGCAAGTGGGGTTTTGGGTCCCCCGGCACTCGCCTTGGTGCTCTGGGGGGGCGGGTCTATGGCTCTTCACAACCACTATTGAGCATTTTTCCTTTGGATAAACTTTACATGCACAGGTGCACCCTCACAAACAACTACAGGTGCTTGGCTCCAGGTAGTTAGAGATTCACTTCCATACAGAAAGCCCATATTCTTATCTTCAGCTACTACAGTGTACATGTCAGATTAAATAATACTACTTATACATCAGCGATCATATTAAGGTGCCACTTTATTGTATTTCTTATACTAGTATATCCGTTGGTTGTGCTTTCATTTTTACATCTCATTGCAGGTGCTGAAGCAGACAGAAGATGTTTTATCATTGTCTCCCTTTCATCTCTTCTTTTTTTCCTCTTTTCTCCTTTTTCCTGTTTTTCCTTTCCTGTTCTACTTACATTGCAGTGTCCATATAATCTGTAAAACTCCCTGCATGAATTATAATAAAGCTATTTATATGCATAATTGAAGCAGAATACTATGACGATAGCCACACTGCTCTACTTGTGAAAGCAAAATCTGTTGGGCTTTCTTTTGGCACCAAGACAATTATTCTCATTACCACATCGCCAGACAGGATAAAAATTAAAAAATAACTTGGAAATAATTACTAATCAATACAGAAAGCTTCCAATAAGAGAGCAGAGATGAACGACTTATGACAAAATATAAAAATAGGAATAAAACTTTTTTTTAAACGAAAAACAGAGAAATATTCCTTTTCAAAGAGGGGAAAGAATTTAACATCAAATCAATATTTTAACTTTTTAACTTGGAACAAACTCTTCAGAGTAGGATTCAATTACCAGACTTTGATTTAAAGAACATTTTAAAATGATTAAGCTGTCCGGTGTCAGTAAATGAAAAGCTTGATTTGATGAAAACCTGCTGTCAGTCAGTTTTACGGAAACGTTTTTCCCTCTTTTTTCCTACTGCCAAGTGTTTCCACGTTTCCTCGCCAGCTGGTCAGGGGGTCTCCTGCTGCCGCTGGGCCTCACAGCTCACTTCCTTCTTTCTGCAGCACCTGTTTCTGTTTGGCAAAGGAGAGCGGCATCCTGAACGCTTGGAGACGAGCCATCTGCTGCCCAACTCTGCACCATTTTACCCCCCAATCCCACACGTCTCTCATCCTGGTGATTTTTTTCTTCTGCTCTGTAATAGGGAGATGGAAGAAAAGCTGGAACAGCCTTGCTTACAAATCCCAAACAGCACAATTTAGCCGAAGGGGATGGCTGAGAGTGTGGAGGTTAAATCAAAGCAGGTTAAAGGCTTTACCTTTGCAGGTGGAGAGCTACTTGTTTCTTATCATAAAGTTGAAAGTAAGGTTTGATCTAGCAGCCAAGGATATTTTTTCTGACTTGTTTTGAGAGCATGTGCTGGACTGATTTTCAAAATTCATTATAGTCTTTACAGATATCTTAAAACAGACCAATGTTTTGAACAAAAAAATTAATGAACAGAATTAAGATTTAAATTTTCATTGGCCAAGCTATTTAGGTCTTTTTTAAACAGCGAAAGATCCCAGATAATTCAATGTTTTATAAACCAGGTCAGAGTGTGAGATGGCTAAGAGATTTAAAGGAAACCAATAAACAAATGAAGGAGAACAAGTCAACATGGAAAAAGTCTTGCAAAACCCTAAAATGTGATCATGAAAACTAGAAGCTATTATCATAGAATCGTCCATCAATTCCTAGAAGTTGAAACTTTTCCATGGAGCTGCATGTAAAGGAAAAGTCCGGTCAGCAAGGAATAATCGGTGGATCATTATCTAAACCTAAAACTAATATGTTTGCAGTGAAGAGTTGTGATGAATTTTGCATCAATCAGTAAAAAAAGTAAAAATAATTATTTTCTTTGTGACCAATTCAATTCAGTTTATTTCTATAGCACCAATTCACAACACGTCATCTCAAGGCACTTTCCAGTTCACCAGATCATCCAGTCAGATTGATTCAAAGTTTTCTATCTAAGGAAAACCAGCTGATTGCATGGACCCATCGACTCAAAGGCGATCCTTCACACTAAGCATGCTCATAGCGACAGTGGAGAGGAAAAACTCCCTTCCAACAGGAAGTACCTCGAGCAGAACCAGGCTCAGTGTGAGCGGCCATCTGCTGAGGCCGACTGGGGTTCAAGGAGACAGAAGCAGACATAGAAAAAGAAGCATAGATACAAAAGGCAACTGTAACTCACTGAGTCTGGGAGCGGCCACTTTTTCCCAAATATAGTAACACCTCACGTCCCGGCAGTTACGTCATGGTGCGGTAAGCCTAGCGCCATTCTCCCCGCTTTACAAGCTAAATCAATGGGAACTACTAGACACATCTGCAATCAACAACAATTATTGAAGATTTCCAGAGGACTTCATCATTGAAATTCACCAGAGCTATAGTGAAAATGACAATGCCCACGTGCATGGCAGCTGGATGCTGGAATACATCGGGTAAAAGTGGAAAAAAAGAGTTATTCCACCTTTCTGATTCCTGATCCTCCACGGACGGGTTGGTCGTTGGATCGCCAACTTGAAGAGGGAGGATTTTCCATCGAACTTCTGGCCAGAGAAAAAACCCGTAATATGTAGCCAACATTTGGAAGAAGAATGTTTTCAAGATGACTTGGATAATAGCGTGTTGTGACAAACACCAGATACAGCACTTGGACTTGATCAACATGGATGCCTCCAGTAAAGCACATTCAAATGAAAATTACTCTGAATTTAAAAAAAGGATCATTTATTAAACAGTATGTAATAATTTCATATTTACAGTACGTTCAGAAGTTTGAATTCTGAATATTACCCGACTTTCCCTTTAATAGGCTTAAAAAAATGCTTAAATGTGCTATTTTTAATTTTCTAGTTGAATATCTGACCATATATCAGTTTTGTAAACTTTTACTGTACAAAATGGAGAAAAATCTATTGCCAGCTTTCCCACTTATTTGCTCTGTTCGAAAACCTAGAAGACCGGATTCGAAGGCCGATTACGTCATAGCGCTGCGCCGAGGTCTGGTCGGATTCCAAGAGTCCTCGTTATGCGGCATTAAAATGCGTCCTTCTTTTTGCCTGATTTGAAGGACGGGTCTGATGTATCCTCGGTATCCTTGGATATCCCAGGATTCATTGCGAGACCAAGCAAGCTATGATCAGAGGAAAGGTTACTTGGCGCCGAACAGTGGTGTCATGATGAGATTAAGGTTTCTAACCCACATGCAGGACACAATGGAGGCAGATGAAAAGTTTGACTGTTTATTGAAACAAACACAATGTTATATGAAAGATGCTGAGAAACAGATCCGGGACTGGTCACACAGGGTTGTCTGTAGAGAGGGACAGTTAGGTTAGCCAGGATGCGGTAGATCTTTGCCAGAGGATTTGTGCAGGTTTGTACCTGTGACGTGATTCTGGTTTTAGCAGCAGAGGTAGGGAACCAGGTGGGTCCAGAGGCTAGAAGTTGGCAGAGGGCTAAGCAACGGCAGGGCTCGACTTCAGACTTATCAGTGTTCAGGTCCAGAGTCTTCTTCCGATCCTCTTCTTGAGGGCGGGCAGGCAGGTTCAGACAGTTAGATTCTTCAGGTGAGCTCCTGAGAGCCGGCAGGCAGATTTAAGCAGAGGAAACTCTTCCAGAGTTCCAGGGTACAGTCAGGTTTCTTCCTAGGAGGCAGAGAAGACAAAAACTGATTAGGTTCAGGTTCTGGTTTTCAGGGGAGTCAGAGAATCAGACAGGCTGGTTGGCTCAGGCTTCACTAACCATAACTGGCTTAACACTCTGGCGCTGGAGTGTAGTCCTGCCGCTGCTTATATGCTGGTCTCCTGATGACTGATGGGTTGCAGGTGTGGTCGTCAGCTCAGCTCCAGAAGACCTAGGGAGCCCTCTGCTGGAGGAAGGTGGACAGACCTCCAGATCCCAACAAGTGGTGAAAATTGGAAGTTCAGTTTAATATAAAACAAGTCATTTAATAGTTCCGTCTGAGATTAATGAAAAATAGTTGTTTTAATGGTTATTGAGTCAGATATGTGGCAGTACAGTTTGAGTTATCTAAAGGTTTTAATCTGTTACTGTGTGAATGGGTTTGGCTGTAATTTAAGGACAGATTCTAATATAGTTGCAGGGTGGGGACTATAAATCTGATTATCTTTTTATTGCTGTTTTGCACAATATGCTTAACTACGTATTTTTTGTTGTTGAATATTAGAGATTTTGCAAATATATTTTTTTATAAATACATTGTTTAGATTTACTTATATCTTTCTACCCCTTTTATAGAATAGAATAGAAAATCCCTTTATTGTCCCACAATGGGCAAATTTACAGCAGCAGAAAGATTATTGAAAATGGTCACACAAATGTGGACCTTAGAAAAATGTATAAGAATAACATAATAGGGAAGAGTTAAAATATAAACAATAAAATACTGTCAAGTGTTTTAACAATATAAAACTGGGGAATAAATAACCAATATGCAGCTATGGAAATTTTTACAGTGATGGATATTTGAAAATAGCAGCAACATCAGAGATGTGTAAAATGACAGCAGCAGGTTATTTAACTGACTAAGGTTTCTATCATTGCATTTGATTTTATTTGTTCCTGCTCCCGGCTGTTGGAACATTTATTCATTCTTGTGAGTGTAGTCTTTGTTCACTTCACAATAAAAAAGAAATAAACAGTTTTGAAAACTTCTGTATTCATTCTTTTTCTGCTTTGTCTGTCAACGTTCACGGTTGCTAAGCAACAGAGCATACGGCGGTAAAACCCGCCGAAGGGTAGACCTGGTCGAATTCACAGTTAAAACTCTACCGGGCTCCTTATTTTCAAGGACTTCGAAGGATCCAGTCTAGGTAGACCGCGTCCTTGGAGGACACGTCCTAGGTTTTCGAACAGAGACATTCTTTGACGAACAACAGGAACACATTTAAGATCCTGTCATGGATCAGTTCCGGTTTTCAAGGGTTAAAGACTCCGTTTCTTTAAGGACTACAACACCCTACATGAATGCGGCGTTTGTTTCTGCGCATGCGTCAGAAGGTGGGGCGTGCGGACTCAGCGGCTGTGTGAAATGGCGGCTCTGGTTTAAACACACTGAGTTGATTCCTGTGAATTTAGCGGCGCTCTCAGAACGGTTGGCTTCATCTGGCTGCAGCAGACAGTCACTGGGAGACAGAGATCGGAACTGGACTCGTTTTTAAAGGTTTGTCCGGTTTGAATGTTGAGCGGTTTAACGCAGACACTGCCGGTTTAAACGTGATTGTTAGCCGTTAGCTGCTAACAGGCGGCCCGGGGAGCCGACATACACTGAGCTAGCACTGAGCTAGGGTCCTCAGAGACATCAGAACCGGGTCTGGAATGATGAAATGATGGGATTTTAACACGACAGCGCGGCAAAATTTGATCTTATAGAGATTTGAACTTCGATCTATGAGAGGCTAATAAATTAAGCTAATTAAATGTTGTTTTCCACTAACGGTTGGGACTTCAAACTGTATTTTCAAGTTTAAACCTTCCGTTTGTCTCTTAGGTTTTCTAAAACCTCATTCATAACTGCCACCTATTTCATTTTATTTGTTTATTGTTTTTATTATTATTTAAACGTCCTGGATAAGATAAAACCAGACCAGCTGTGTAAACGTTTAAGATGGAATGAATAGACACTTTTATTTATTTTTTAATTACACAAAATCTAGATCCTCTTTATAAATGTATCTCCCATTGTCTCTCTTATTTTTTGATTCTTAAATGTTAGATAATATTCTTGTACAATAGGTTAGTAACCTTGTAAACCTACATTTACTTTCTAAAAACTTAAGTTTTTTTTTGCAAATGTGTTAGAAAATAAATATCTCTTAACTACTTTGATAAAAATTCCAATCAGGGCTCAGACTTGAAAGAAAAGCGGAACCATCCTGCAGGAACCTGATCTCCTTTTACTTTTTCCAACACAAACAAGCATCATGTGTGGGAGGCTACAGGCAGCCTCTTTTACATAGAAAGGAAATAAAAACCAAGAAAGACTTTACGCTATTATGCAGACTTTACAATATTATGGGTTCAGTATATATTACGCCAATTCACAACACATGTCATCTCAAGGAGCTTTACAATTTAACCAGATCATGTAGTGAAATTGATTCAGTTTTCTATCTAAGGAAAACCAGTTGATTGCATCGACTCATTGGCTCTGTTCGAATCCATGGGCTGCATCCTCCAAGGATGCGGTCTACCTTGACTGGATCCTTTGAAGTCCTTGAAAATAAGGAGACTGGAAAAGTTTTGGTTGTTAATTCAAACAGTTCTACCTTTCAGCAGCTGTTACTGCTGCATGCTCTGTCGCTTAGCAACCGTGACAGTTAACACATAAAGCAGGAAGAGAATGAAAACCAAACTTTTCAAAACTGTTTCTTTAAAAAAAAAAAAATATATTGTAAAGTGAACAAAGACTACACTTGTGAGAATACAGTGTGGAATAAAGGTTCCAACCATCAGGAGCATGAACTAATAAAAGCAAATGTAATTATAGAAACCTTACTTTAATAGCATGCTGTTGCCACTGTAAAATTTTCCATAGCTGTATACTGGTTATTTATTCTCCAGGTGCACAGTTTTTATATTGTTAAAACACTTTACAGTATTGTATTTTTTTTATTTTAACTGTTCCCTATTATTTTATTCTTATAGATTTTCCTAAGGTCCACATTTGTGTGACCATTTTCAATAATCTTTCTGCTGCTGTAAATTTGCCCATTGTGGGACAATAAATGGATTTTTTATTCTATAAAAGGGGTAGAAACATAAGTAAATCTAAACAATGTATATATTAAAAATATATTTGCAAAGTCTCTAATATTCAACAACAAAAATATTTAATTATTATTTGTGCAAAACAGCAATAAAAACATAAAGATCCTATCAGATTTATAGTCCCCACCCTGCAGATATATTAGAATTTGTCCTTAAATTACAGCCACACCCATTTACACAGTAACAGATAAAAACCTTTAGATAAACCAAACATTACAGCCACATATCTGACTCTATAACCATTAAAACAACTATTTTCATCAATTTCACACGTAATTATTCATAGTTGTATTACAGTGGGGCAAAAAAGTATTTAGTCAGCCACCAATAGTGCAAGTTCTCCCACTTAAAAAGATGAGAGAGGCCGGTAATTTTCATCATAGATATACCTCAACTATGAGAGACAAAATGAGAAAAAACAATCCAGAAAATCACATTGTCTGATTTTTAAAGAATTTATTTGCAAAATATGGTGGAAAATAAGTATTTGGTCAATAACAAAAGTTCATCTCAATACTTTGTTATATACCCTTTGTTGGCAATGACAGAGATCAAACGTTTTCTGTAAGTCTTCACAAGGTTTTCACACACTGTTGCTGGTATTTTGGCCCATTCCTCCATGCAGATCTCCTCTAGAGCAGTGATGTTCTGGGGCTGTCGCTGGGCAACACGGACTTTCAACTCCCTCCAAAGATTTTCTATGGGGTTGAGATCTGGAGACTGGCTAGGCCACTCCAGGACCTTGAAATGCTTCTTACGAAGCCACTCCTTCGTTACCCGGGCGGTGTGTTTGGGATCATTGTCATGCTGAAAGACCCAGCCACGTTTCATCTTCAATGCCCTTGCTGATGGAAGGAGGTTTTCACTCAAAATGTGACGATACATGGCCCCATTCATTCTTTCCTTCACACGGATCAGTCGTCCTGGTCCCTTAGCAGAAAAACAGCCCCAAAGCATGATGTTTCCACCCCCATGCTTCACTGTAGGTATGGTGTTCTTTGGATGCAACTCAGCATTCTCTCTCCTCCAAACACGACGAGTAGAGTTTTTACCAAAAAGTTCTATTTTGGTTTCATCTGACCATATGATATTCTCCCAGTCATCGTCTGGATCATCCAAATGCTCTCTAGCAAACTTGAGACGGGCCTTGACATGTACTGGCTTAAGCAGGGGGACACGTCTGGCACTGCAGGATTTGAGTCCCTGGCGGCGTAGTGTGTTACTGATGGTAGCCTTTGTTACTTTGGTCCCAGCTCTCTGCAGGTCATTCACTAGGTCCCCCCGTGTGGTTCTGGGATTTTAACTCACCGTTCTTGTGATCATTTTGACCCCACGGGGTGAGATCTTGCGTGGAGCCCCAGATCGAGGAAGATTATCAGTGGTCTTGTATGTTTTCCATTTTCTAATAATTGATCCCACAGTTTATTTCTTCACACCAAGCTGTTTACCTATTGCAGATTCAGACTTCCCAGCCTGGAGTGGGTCTATAATTTTGTTTCGGGTGTCCTTTGACAGCTCTCTAGTTTTGGCCATGGTGGAGTTTAGAGTGTGGCTGTTTGAGGTTGTGTACAGGTGTCTTTTATACTGATAACGGGTTCAAACAGGTGCCATTAATGAAGGTAACGAGTGGAGGACAGAGGAGCCTCTTACAGAAGAAGTTACAGGTCTGTGAGAGCCAGAAATCTTACTTGTTTGTAACTGACCAAATACTTATTTTCAAACAATATTTTGCAAATAAATTCTTTAAAAATCAGACAATGTGATTTTCTGGATTTTTTTTTCTCATTTTGTCTCTCATAGTTGAGGTATATCTATGATGAAAATTACCGGCCTCTCTCAATCCTTTAAGTGGGAGAACTTGCACTATTGGTGGCTGACTAAATACTTTTTTTCCCCACTGTATATTAAACTGAACTTCCAATATTCACCAGTGTTTGATGCCAAGTAACCTTTCCTCTGATCATTGAACAGTTGGCTTTCTTGGTCTCGCAATGAATTCTGGGATATCCAAAGATAGCGGGGATACATCAGACCCGTCCTTCAAATCGGACAAAGAAGGATGCATTTTAAGGCCGCATAACGAGGAGTCTTGGAATCCGACCAGACCTCGGCGCCTCGCTATGACGTAATTGGCCTTCGGAGGATTCATCCCATGAATTCGAACAGAGCAATTGACGAAGGCAATCCCTCACACTAGGCATGCTAGTAGCGACAGTGGAGAGGAAAAACTCTCCTTTGAACAGGAAGAAACCTCCAGCAGAACCAGACTCGGTGTGAGCGGCCATCTGCTGAGACCGACTGGGATTCAAGGAGACAGAAGCAGAGATAGAAAAGGCAACTTTAAAAGGCGGCCATAGATTTCGGTTCTTTGTTCAAATTAAACTGCCATTTGGGCTGCTTTCTGTAAGGCCTTTTGAAAGGAATCCCCCTCCAGCTGCTACTCACTGATGCAGATGTTTTTGTTGGGTACAGAGAAGGTGTGATGGCGAAGAGGATCGCTGACAAAGAGCTGACAGACAGGAACTGGGATCAGGAGGAAGAGGGAGAAGAGGTGAGTTCAGACCAGAGTTGAGATTGTGTTTTCTGTAAATGGAGGTGATGTTAACTGACCTGTGATTTGCTTTCCTCAATCAGGCGGGGACTTTTTCACTTGCAAGTGAGGATGTGTTGAAGAGTCGAGCGATAAAGAAGGCAAAACGCAGAAACACAGGAGGAGAGGTAAGGCTGGGACCTCTGATTCCCCACCGTTCAAAGCTGCTGTAGAACTCACTGTTCTATTTGGCTTTCAGAGCGAAGGGGGAGGAGCTTTCAAAGGGTTCAAAGGCTTTTCTATGACTACACCCTCTACGACCCCTACTGCCTTCTCTGGGTTTGGAAACGCTGGAGGCTTTAAAGGCTTCGGAGGTCTGAGCAATGGGAACAGCACGACTCCTTTATTTGGAGGTTTCTCTTCTCCACCCAAGTCTGCTGCTGCCACCGGTGAGGAAATCTCTCATTACTTTAGTGGCTTCGTCTTTTCTCCAACAGGTCTGAAAAATCTGTTTTAAATTGTCAACAAATAACCTGACTTACAAATGTCAATTAAGGTTTTATTAGATTAGAGCTTATCTCATCCTTAGAATTACAATAAAAACAGAGATGTCTTTATCAGTGGAACAAAGTAGTAAATATTCTGACAGCATATCAGAGCGACATCTGTTAAAAATTGTCTTGATACAAGAGAAAATTCAGGTTTAAATAAAAAAAAAAAGTTTGCTTATAAATGAATCATTAGTTGGTCGATAAGATCAATCAACTTGAGGTAAATTTATTAATAACTTGCATTCCTATTGGGATCTGCTGGTAAAGATTCTCAGTCATCCAGGTCATGGTCACAAAAAAGTTAAAAAACGATCAACTGGACTTCCCAGTTTGAACTCGTTTCACTTCCCATCCAGGAAGCATTTTCAATTCAAAATGTCAGGAGTAGCGTCAACACCATTTCTGACATTTGAATTGAAAAATGTTTCATGGATGGAAAGTGAAACGTCTTCAAACATGGAAACAAAGTCCCGTTGATTGTGGGTTTTTTTTGTTGTAACTCCTATTGGAAATACATCTTTGAAACCTCCTGCTGTGAACAGTTGAGCATTGCTCTGCAATCTTTTTAAGCTTTCTTTAACATTTCAGACTTGCTGTTTAGAATTTTCAGAGATCAGAGACTTTTATAAAGATAAAACAAGCAGCTGACAAAAAAGTCAGGCTTTCAAGTAAGGATGGGCGATAAACTGGATTTTTAAAATTACTGTCATAACTGGCAACAGTTTTTCCATGTCAGTAAAAGAAATAAACTTAATTCTGCCGTTCTTCCTGTGCACGCTGGTGGCTTGTAGTTCCTTCCCCTTTAAGAATCTGCAGCATGTGTAATCACGTGACTCCCTTGACGCAGACAGAAGTGTAAACAAAAAGAATGGCGGATGAGCCCAGAGAAGAAGCGTCTAACAGTGTAAACAGAATTACATCAGTTATTCCTGTGGAGCTGAGCGAGAGCAGAGATGAAGCTGAGCGTGCAGGAAGAAGTCTAAAATGCATTGTCAGAGTTGAGCACGCAGCACGGTGTGCAAGTTTAAAAAATGCACATTATCATTGCATTGATGGCACCAAAATTCCGCCATAGATGTTGAGCAAAAGAACACGCAATGCCTGCACTGATGCAGACTCGCCATTTAAGAGCTGAAGGGTCCACTCGCCCTACACACTATGTGGCTTGGGATGTTCTTTAATGTGGCGGACCCTCTGTTGTAAACAAGCCGGTTTGGGATTCAGCCTAAAACGGTCCTATAAAGGTTGTGATCAATGCTGCTGATGGAGCTGCACCAGCTTAAAAATGTTAAATATTCTTTGCTACAAGGACTGGAGGTCAGTGATGCACCAGAGGAGATCTGAACAAGACAGAGACACAAAAGATTGAGTTTTTATAGAGGTTAACCCTAACCCTTATTTTCTACCTTTTTTTTTAACATTTGTAGAAAAATCAAGATTCTGGAAATGTGATTCAAATTTCCAGATTGCTTAGCTTTTCGTGATGAAAAATCTAAACACAAGCCTAAATCAGAGTAAACCAGCCTTCCTGTTTCTCTCTGAAAAACGCCTAATCAGGAGGCTTTCAGCTCTGAAGGGATCTATAATTGGAGCGCTGATGGGTTCTTTAAGCACCTGGAGCTCCATCCTTCTAAACACGTTCCAAGTCAGATGTAAACTGTGAGCCAACTTTTCTCTTTGGAGTCTGTTTCTATGGGTTTTGAATCATGTGTGTTTGGGTTTGGACTTTTCTTTGGAAAAAGGTCAAGGATTGAGTTTTATTAGAGGCTCAGAAGCTGAAACCTTAACCTGCCCCCTCTGTTCAGCTAAAGCTTTTCTCATTTGAAAAAGATTGCTTCCTTCTGCCCTTTTTCAACCATGTGTCCAAAATCAAAGGTATGTAATTTGTTCCTGATGCTCCAAATGAGAGAGTGTTAGCACTGGCTGCATCTATTAGTAACTGGGTCAAAAAAAATTTACTTTTAGATGTAATTTTGTTACTGCACCATACTAATTTAGTGTTATTATGTAGTAGTATTATTATGATGAATATTTTGCTAAGAAAATCTAATACTCTAAGAAAGATGTACAACTGAAAAATATTGAATCAGGACTCCAACCAACTGAGAGGCGTGCATTAATCTTTTCTAAAAAAAGAAATGTATCCTTTGTACCATATTTGGTAGCATTTTCCATTCACATTCATTTTTGTAGCATGTGTTTTAGTATCTGCTGTTTTCAAATATTTCCAGCCAAGTTCCATTTCATTTTCAGTGCTCTGTATTAACATCTTCTCAAGGCTCTTTAGAATACATAGATATTTTTAGAGTATCTCTCTCTCTATTGTCATGGGTACTTGTTTACGGCATTATAATAATTTCAAACGGCATTAAAAAGTATTAGTTACTAATTTCTGTATAAACCCTTTAATATATTTGTCGTGTTTGAAACAGATGGTCCTGATCAGCGTTTTCTTGGTTTGTTGTCTGATTGGCTGGTTTTAGATTTGGACACGTCTTATTTATTATTTCTTAGAGAATTTCTTGTTTTTAAGGTTTTGACCTGATCATAGCTGATCTGTTTGTCAGCTGGCCAGTTAGGAAAATGTGCATCTATGATCTGGGAAAGGAGTTTGAATCAGACGTGTTTCTCGTTGCCAAGGAAACGTTATTAAGTAGCTGATTTTGAGCTGTTTTTATGCTAAATGTCTCACGGCAGCTCAGGTTGTTTGCCTGAAAGTCACCTCTCTGCTGTAACAGAGCTGAATCGGAGCTCTGCTCTTTTCTTCCATGCTGCTGTTACTGCAGGGCAGGTGGGGGAGGGGCCTCCTCATCCCTCACTCACTCCTCTGTCTCCATCCTCTCAGGTGTAACGTTCAACGGGCCATCCTCCTTCCAGCCTGCTGCTGACATCAGCACCCAGCAGACCAACGGCTCTGCCCCCAGCCCGACTCAGAGCTCTGGTAACAAGGAGTACAGCCGGCAGCTCACAGCGCTCAACTGCTCTGTGCGCGACTGGATCACCAAGCATGTGAACAACAACCCTCTGTGCGACCTTAACCCCATCTTCAGGGATTACGAGCGGCACCTCGCCAGCATCGAGCGGCAGTATGGAGCGGGCTCTGCCGACGGCGGCTTGGAAAAGAAGCAGGGATCTACCCCTCCTCCTCCTTCCTCCTCCAGCAGCGGCTCAGCAGCTCCGTCAGCTGCTTTGTTCTCCTTCAGCAAAACCACGACAGAGGATCCAGCTCAGAAAAGCTCCAGCTCTGCTCCCATCCCTGCCGGGGTCACTTTTAACTTCGGTGAGAAGGTGGACAGCTCCGTCCTGGGATCGTTGGCGTCTAAAACATCTATCCCCAGCTTCTCCTTCTCCTCCTCCTCGTCCAGTCAGACCTCCCTGTTTGGAGCTCCGGGACCTGCTGCTCCGCTGCCCTTCGGTGGGAATAAAACCGAAAATGCTGCAGGTCTGAAAAACGTCCCCTAAACTTTGAAGGGGAAAACCCTTTAATCTTTTAAAACATTCTGGATTTTATGTTTCAGACTTTTTATTCAGTCAGCAGGAATTTTACACCTTAAAATGATGTTAAACTGTGTTTAGATGAGATGCTGCTGACAGTTAAAGGCGGGTGAAGTTGGTGCTTTTTCTCTGTCAGTTTCCAACAATAGGAATGTTTTTATCTTTTTCTTGATCCAGAAGACAATGCAGAGGAAGAGTCGGAGGAGCCCCCAAAACCAGAGGTGAAGGAGGTGAAAGAGGACGACGCTTTCTATTCAAAGAAGTATGTCTGAAAAATCTCTGGTAGATCTCAGAAATCATTAGAAACAGAAGAAAAAAACTGATAAATTTTAGTTTAGAGGTCACAGATTAGCGGACTGCAGTCCGGATCCAACTGCTGGCTAATCCAGACCAAACCTGATTTAAAACATTTATAAATTACCACATCTTATCTGACGACAGTGTCTAACTTCACTTGCGCAGCTTCTCCAGTTAATACGGTAAAGCCCTGGGGAGCGTCCGGCTCCAGGCTGCACGTGATCCCAATGAGCCAATGAGCTGTCAGTCTGGGTTGCTGCTGCTGCTACTTTTAGACACAGCAGGCAAACCTGTGGCAAGCCGGGCGATGGGAAAGAAGGAGAAGACCATGAGAAAAAGAGAGCAGAGAAAGTGTGGACTGCTGGAAGAACTGCGGTGAACTGGTGAAAGAAAAGTGAAATGGCGTGCTCAAAGATGACCCTGCACATTTAGAGGATGTTTGGCTCAACCTGCTGCTGTGAAGCAGGATTCTCCACCATGAACAGAATCAACAATAAATCTGGATCCAGGCTCAAAATGAGCACCTTGATCTGTGCTTGAGAATGGCTTAGTCTCCGGTTAAACCCAGGTTTAAAGCCTTGCAGGGCAGCCTAAAGCCCACTGCCAACATTAGGACAGAAAAAAGAAAGAAAAGAACAAACGATCAGTTCAGCTGTTTGATAAAATAAGTAAATCAGGAAATTGTCTATATACCAATCTGAACGATTTTTGTTCCATTTCAAAAAACACTTTAGATTTTAAAATGGAAAAAAATTGTTTTTTTATTTAAAAAGTAATTGGATGCATAAAAACGTCATTATTTCAGTGTTCAATTCTGTTTAAAGTAACAGATTATAATTAGAAATGTTTCCAGACCTTTTCTGGTTGTTTTTTTTTTTAATGGTAATTTAATATGACTTTTTGTTAAACTTCTCTGGACGCTTGGGTCAATTCCTGTTTTCAGGAGGGATATCGGATCTTATCAGGAGGATGTTTGTTTAAGTAGGCATTAAGTCGATCTGTTTAACGGAACATAGAGAAGCTGCAAACCAGAAGGAGAGCACATTTCTATCGGAGCAGGATGTCTTGTTTGTTTCGTTTTCTCCGCTATTGATGTATCATTTCTCTCCTGTCCTCATCAGGTGTAAATTATTCTACAAGAAGGAGTCGGAGTTCAAAGAGAAAGGAGTGGGAACGCTCCACCTCAAACACACCGCTGAGGGGAAGACTCAGATGATCGTCAGAGCTGACACCAATCTGGGTAAAAATATAGAAATCTGACTTTCCTCAGCCTGTCAGCGAAACATGTTTCAGATGATTAAATTGGCCACTTTAGGAAGATGGAGTCAAAGATTCAGATCAAATAGTAAAAGTCCAACTAAACACATTTATTTACACTAAAGGAGTTCAAGTGTTTTTCTCTTAACTTTCACTGAGGCTTAAAATCTCATTAAAACCCAAAATTCAGTGACCAATATTTTAATATAAGGTTAATCATGCAATAAACGCCTGTTTAAGTGGATTTCCTCTAGTCAGCGCGTTCAGAGCCACCACTCGTTCAGATAAGCTACATTCCTGCTGTTAAAGCGTCTCACCTGGGCTTCCAGAACCTTCACACAACCGCAGATGAAGCAGCTCCCCGCCGCTTTAATTACTCAGCCAGTCTCTACAGGCGATTTAAGTGTTTTATTTGATGAAGTTCCTCCTCAGTCACCACAGTTACTTCAGTCACTGTGAAAAATAAAACATATAAAAATATTAGAATACAAAACATAAACTTACTATACAAATAAAACCAAACGTAGCTCACTGCTTTCACTGGGGATCATTAAGTGATGATTGTTTAATGACAAACATCTTGACAGTTCAAGTCATTAATTGGTACAATGATTCTACCAGCTTTTATAGGGCCTGCCCTCATTAGCTACGGCACCCCGTGAGGAACAAAAAACCCCTTAAACATTACAAGTTACAAATACCATTAAACAAAGCAAATCTAAAACCACAAACAATGCTAATCAAAACAAACGTCCATAAACTATCTGCAATATTTAGAAAATTCACTTCCAGTAATTTACATTAGTCTACAAAAACTAAATTAGGCAATTCATTTTAAATAGCTCGCTATGATACTCTATAGAAGATGCTGTGTATATATGCTGTACAGTACAGCAACATTTGTTTCTGTAGTTTCTAACAGATTTAATTTAGTGTTTTATTGGTTTTGAGTTATATTTAATCTGCAAATATAAATGATAGAAATTTCCCAAACTGAAATATTTTTTTGTGTATGTTTTTTTTTTCATTTCTCTTTTGAATTTATTGGATTAAATTGTTTAAATTATTGGCTCTGATAAGTCCACCATGTTTGAAAGAGCTGTTCATTGGCGGCCACCAGGTGGCGCCCTAGTGGGTCCTTTTCTGATGAGTGTAGGACTGTGATCCCTGTCCAACTTAAACTGCTCTAGTTTCACCTCATTCAACACTGAAAGATTGAATGTTTGATTCAGGGTTTAAAAATTTGGACAGATTTTTCTTCATAAATGTGTTTTCATCTTTATATCAGACCCTGCTGTTTATTGAAGCTTCCCCCCACTGAAGGGAGTCTGACTTCTTTCAGGGACTCAGGATAATTATTGCTGAATCTTAGCTGATTCCTCATGATCGAGCTGCTGAGGCAAATGAAAGCCAACATTTTCCAGGTTTGTTCTAGACACAGATTTTGTCCCACTGCTGATTCACACCTGTGGTCAAACGGCTCCACCTGCTGCTCAAACAGAGGAACTGCACAACAGAACTTTTATGAAATCCAAAAAATTAAACTGCTAGGAGGTTTTAATCGATGAACAGAGAATTTGTTTGTGAGCTTTGGTTACTTTTATTATCCTAAATCAAGGATTTTATTTTTGATAAATTAAAAGAAATTTCTGTTTTGTCGTGGTTAGGAAACATCCTGCTGAACATCATCGTCCCGCCTGCTATGCCCTGCTCACGGGTTGGGAAGAACAACGTGATGGTGGTCTGCGTCCCAAACCCGCCGTTCGACGACAAGAACCCGAGCACCCCCGTCCCCCTCCTGATCAGAGTGAAAACCTCCGAGGATGCAGACGAGCTCCATAAGACCCTGGAGGAGAAGAAGGGCTGAGCCCCCTGCTATCGGAACCCACCTGCACCGCCCTCCCTGAGCTTTTAACAGGCCCTGCCCACTCATCCTCCCAATCTGTCGTACCCACTCATCCCCGTAGAGCTGTTCGGTCATCATGCTGTGAAATGTTATTGTTCAAATCCGAAGCAGGTCGTTGTGTGACTTTATTCCCCTCTGGTTCCACGCTGCTGTCCAGTTCTGTTTTAATCCGGACGTCACAGGACCGAAGCGTGAACCCAGACGAGTTGCTATGTTTGGGAGGGGGGGGGGCTCTAATCTAAGGGCCAGTCAATTTGGTTTTACAAATTAAACACCTGCAGTCACAGTAAGATTTTGTTTTTCTTTCTATGAATATTTTAAGGAGCGTTTAGAGTGAAACTGCTGAGTGAATGTTCTGGAAACTATTTATTACGTCTGCAGGATTTTTACTCTGAGAGAAGCTCGACTGAATTGGTGTGGGAGTGTGAAACGGACCACTTTTACTTTGTTGTCCTGTTAACAAACTGTGGCTTTCCAAGTGTCCTTTGTTCGGCCTTCAGGATGAGACCGTCATCGTCTGACAACATTTGTAAAGAATAAAAGGAAATAACAATCCTGGCTGATCAGCTGTGATTATCTGCTTTTCTGGTTTTCTACCTGCTTTAAATCCAGACACTTAGAAACACAGGAGTTCTGAATAGGAGTGTTTTTTTGTTTTTTTTCTGCAGTCTTCCATAACATTTATTCACATGTATGCAAATTATGCTCCAAAATCAGACTCCTTTAACCCCCCCAAAAAAGTTTTGCTTGAACATTAAATTTGTTTTCTTTTTTTTTTTCATTACTTTGTCACAAGTACAGAGCAACCATCCCTTGGGGAGCAGTGTGGGGTTAAGGAAGGGTCTTGCTCAGGGACCCAGAGTGGCAGTTTGTGGGGCTCAAACTCAGAACCTCAGGATTCCAAGATCTATGCCCTAACCACTAGGCTGCCACTCAAGTTGATCATATTTTAACCCAGTGGGACTTTTTTCGGTCTTTTTAGCCAAAAGCCTGACTTCATAAACATTCTCCAATTCCTGCATATTTCACAGGCAGCTGTAGATCATTGATCAACCTGAGGTGATCTTTTGCCCCTTTTTGTGGTGTCCCTTAAAGCACACACTCCTGGTGAAATCTGTGTTATGCAACTCTCCATAACTCAAAAAGCCTTTTTTTCAAGACACATTTTCTTTTTACTCAACTTTATAAAATGATATAACTCAACTTTATTGTCAAATGTGCTACATGTAAACATACAACACAGATGTAATTTCTGTCCTCTCAACCCCACGGTGCATAATAAAATATATAAAAATATATATATATAATGAACCATAGTTCCATAATTGGATTAAAAGCTAGATTCTTCAGATCTCCTTGTGGCTAGTATTAACTAAGCATAAAATTTTTAAAGGTCGTATTTTAAGAAATTATATATATATATATATATATATATATATTTTTTTTTTTCAAATTTCAGCAGAAATATGCCAGACTTAAGACTTTTGTACACAGGGTGTATACAAAATGAAATGTCATTCAGTACAGCTCTCAAGACATTTCTATTTCTAAAGTGCAGCAGTGATAAAATATAACCATGTTCAAATGTAAATATAACACATGATTTACAGTTTTCCAACATTCAGAGCTTTTTTTCCCCTAAAGGTTCCCCATTATTGAAGGGGTGTCTCATTTGTTAGGGGAACCTTATAGAACTTAATAGCAATAAATAATTAAATTGTATCCTAGTGCTTTAAACCTGGGAACAGCAGAAATGTAGTGGACTGTAACCTTTAATCCACATGTGTTTTCCCCATCACTTCACCCTCCCCCTCTCTGAGCAAAGATTGGGACGCCCCTAGCTGCTGGAGGAAGGGCTGAGAGGTTCCGACTTTAAAGTCCAACGGAAACAAGATGGCTGCGCAGATAAACAAAGAACCTTATAAGTGTGAGTATTCCTACCAGAATATGTTGATTCTATCGCTTTAAATGCTGAAAATGAAGCTACCGAGCGCATCCCGGTCCCTGACATGAGCCGCCATCTTTGACAGGGCATAAAAAGCTACGGTTTGCTGATAAATGTGGCACATTAGCTGACCGTGTTGATATTTGAGTCTACCAAACGTTCCGAGGCGCAGAAATGTTCGACACAAATGGAGTTTAATGAAGCCGGGATGCGTGTTTGAAAGAGCGGCGGTTTTTTCTGAACAACAGGTGTTGTGCTCGGCTTGGTTATCATGGAATTGAGAGGCGACGGTTAAACGGAGGAGACCGAAGTGAACACAACACCGGCTGGGAAGCATAGGGGATCTGGAATCTACTACATCCGGTTAAAATGTCAGAGAGACGCTGCAAACCAGTAATCAGATTGATGGGGCCGACATGTTAGAAAAAATGAATTTATACAATTTAAATTTAATATAACATTTTTATTTAAAATAGAGTGTGACCTCTTTTATGGGGAGAGGCAGCCTAGTGGATAGGACATAGAGCTTGGAATCCAGATGTTCTGAGTTCGAATCCCACTGCCGCAGACAGTCACTCTGGGTCCCTGAGCAAGACAATGGCAGCCCACTGCTCCCCAAAGGGGATGGGTAAAATCTAGAGGTAAATTTAGACAATGTGAGAACAATAAAGTTCAATTTCTTTTATGATTCTTCTTTTGAAGGCGAAAAAATATTTAAAGATAAAAAAAAGAAAAAAATGTCTTCTTTGCTGGACTTCCATAGGAAATGAAAATTCCAAAAACTTGTAGCTCAACACTGCTTTTTTTTTATTTTTTTAAAACTCATCCCTTAACTTGAAATTAACCCTTTTACATTTCAAATATTTATTGCATGGAGTTTGCATGTTCTCCCTGAGCATGCATGGGTTCTCTCCTGGTACTCCGGCTTCCTCCCACAGTCCAAAAAGATGACTTTTAGGTTAATTGGCTTCTCTAAATTCTCCTTAGGTGTGAGTGGTTGTTTGTCCTGTTTGTCTCTGTGTCGCCCAGTGGTGTCAAAAGTTCACACATTTGTTACTTAAGTAGAAGTAAAGATACTGCAGTTTAAAAACACTCTGGTAAAAGTTGAAGTATCAACTTTAACTCTTTACTCAAGTAAAAGTGAAAAAGTATGTGCTCCAAAAAATACTTAAAGTATAAAAGTATAAATTAACCCTTTAAAAAAACAGCCAGATGCCACTAGATGAACTGAAAGCTCAATTTCTAATAATTCTCTGAGATAGGGCCAAGGATGAGGGAGGTCTGGTTGGTCTCCGTCTCCCGATACGCTCTCGCCTGTGTCCGACCTTTCAGCATCTTTTTCTGAATCCCACATTGTAGCATGGCATAGACAATTCACGTTAGCAGTTTGAAGAACACCTGCTTGCTTCTGATGATTTCCTTTAGCTAACCAATGAGTGTTTGCGTTCTATGACTCATCCAATCACACTAGTTTACACTAGATGTGGATGGAGACAATGATCTGCATCGGATGGAGCACATGACGGGAAATAAATATTTAGAAACTTTAAACCGAAGCCAATAGTAACGAGTAACGTTTGTTTTAAAAATGTAAGGAATAGAAAGTACAGATACTTGTGTGAAAATGTAATGAGTAGAAGTCAGACGTAGGAAGAAAAATAAGTTATTTAGTAAAGTATAGATACCTAAAAAGTGTACTTAAGTATAGTAACGAGGTATTTGTACTTTGTTACTTTACACCT
The DNA here is from genome assembly GCA_030533445.1 of Cyprinodon diabolis. Taxonomy (NCBI): domain Eukaryota; kingdom Metazoa; phylum Chordata; class Actinopteri; order Cyprinodontiformes; family Cyprinodontidae; genus Cyprinodon; species Cyprinodon diabolis. Next base: position 8,528,326 of record CM060078.1, on the reverse strand, counting down.
CTGGGGTTGCAATGCGATGGACTGGCGATCTTTCCAGGGTGGACCCCGCCTCTCAACCACTGACAGCTGGAGATAGCGGCCAGCACCTCTCGCCATCCCAGCAGGGATGGATGGAAATGGATATTTGCACCGAATAAAGTCTAATGATTTACTTTCTAGAATCAATTCACACTAACATTCAAAAGAAACTATTGACACAATAGATGTTTCGCATCTCCATAAAAAAGCATTAAACAGTGATTTATATTAATGCCACATTTTCAACATGAACCTTTTCCAGGGACTCCAACAGAAACTCGGCGTCTGATTCGCTTTCGGGCCGAAAACGAGCAGCTTTTCCTCAAGTCGAAAAACAATGTTAAACTAATGTGGGAGTGAGTAATAATTTTGAATATTAATAACAGGAAAAAAACAAGCTGCTTCGTCTCCCTATTAACATGACAGTTTCTGTCTTTGAACAGGAATTTAATCCGGGAGCTGGACCTGGAGGGGAAGGTGACGTCCCAACAGGTTTCCAAGAAATGGGAGAATCTAAAAAAGAAGTACAAGGTGAGAAATGTAGACGGTGTTCATTAGGAGTGCAAAGACGGACGGTGAAGGTACCAGATCTGCTCAGGGCTCCGCCCCTTCTTATATCGTCAATATATGGCAACTCCACTCGAACAAACTATATTGCACCCGTTTCTTAAGGGTCAAATCTCTTTTGGAGTCTCTGCATATTATTCCCTATATTTGCTATTATTTTAAATTTAATTGGCGATCTAAAGTAGCCAAAAGTAGAAAACAACCATTGTCAGTCTGCTCTCAGACAGATTGAGCTCTGCTATTTAAAATGTCTCAGCTTATTTTTATTCTTTTTATTAAGATCTGAGGTCAGAGGAGGACAAATGGAACATCTTAAAAAATGACTTTTAATAGAGATTTTAGAAAATACTTGTAGGAAATGAACGGTTGTTGTTGATACGAATTTAAAAGTAGTGTAGCTTAATATGGCTAACTGAGTGAGCTAAAAGAGGCTAACCTGTTAGCTACTGAGCACAGCTAGCCACGGTGCTACCCAGCTCTCTCATTCATATCACGGTCTAACAGTTACTCTGTTCACCAGAAAAGGATTTATTTTAGTTTTTTTATCGATCAGGTAAAACTTCATCTGTCATTAGACACGCTAACATTGACGCAGCGTGGTGTTATTATCGTTGTCTGGGCAACCACAATGTTTTACATCATGTGGCGAAGTTCAGCCAATCATGTAGCGTAACGTCACTGGCAGGAAGCAGGACCTGAGCTGATCTGGTCGCTGCAGCGGTTCTCATTTCTTTTGTTCCTCTCAGGATCTACAGATGCTGAAGGCGGGATCTGCAACGGATGGAGGCGAGGTCACAGCTGTGACCTGGCAGTATTTTGATGACATGCACGAGGTGTTGGGTGGGAAAAGGTCTCCGAAGATGCCTGCTCTTGTTGCGTCCTTTAACGCAGATCCAGACTCCTTACCAAACTTTGAAGTGAAACAGGTCAGTTCTAAGCTTTTATCTTCATACTGCATCCATATACAGAGAAATAAAGCATTTGTATCTCTGATATACTGATATATAAACAATCCGCTGGACTTTGTTTCCGAGTTTGAAGACGTTTCGCTTCCCATCCAGGAAGCTTTTTCAAAGCAACATGTCAGAAATAGCTGTTTTCTAAGCCTTGTTTTGGCTTAGAAAACAGGAAAATTAAACCTGATGAGCGGGTCCACCCCTCAGGAATAGGGGCCGTTTTCTGTCTTTGCTAGCATGTAATTCCCGAAACCTGCCTATGTCTCTAGACGTTTCACTTCCTGGATGGGAATCAAAACATCTTCAGACTCTGAAACAAATTCCAGTGGATTGTTTTTTTTTTTTTTTAGAATGACTATGACCTGGATGACTGAGAATCTTCACCAGCAGTTTGTATCTCTGGTTTTTCTTCAGGAAGAGTTTGAGGTCAAAGAAGAAGCGGGCTTCTCCTCGGGAACGCCGTCTCCCATCCCTCCTCTGGACTCCCCGACTGCTTCCCCTAAAAACAAGCGAAGGAGAAGGACCAACCCCATTTTGGACTTTCTCATGGAGGAAAGTGCTAAAGAACAGAAGCGACACGAGGAGAGCGTAGCCAAGATCGAGCGCTTTCTCAACCTCTTTGAAAAACTGATTGAGAAAATTTAATCCAAACTACTTTTGGTCAAATTGAACTAATACTTCCTGTTTAATTATTTGTTTTAAGCATACTGTTTTTTTATTTATATAAAAAAAAAAATTTTTTCTGTATTAAATATTTGGGTCAAAGAATCTGTAGAGCCAGTTCATCTCATAGGAGCCGTCTGGACTTCCAGGTGACTTTATTGGTACTAGCTGGTAAATAAGGAAGTCAAAGGCTAATTTATTAGATCTTATAAGGAATCATTACCACTTAGGACAAATGCAGGACAGTAAGGCACGATTGAAGAGAAGTAGGATGAAAATTCTTGAGCTGAAAGATATAATTGTGTCCTGTGAGGTCCTGAGAGTTATGTCAAACTTCCAGTAATGTAACCTGGGTATATGGTTCATATTTATACTGTCCATTAAGGCAGGGGTCTTCAACCTTTTCTAGGCCAAGGACCCCCAGCTGATGGTGAGATGGAGCGGGGACCCCCAAATTATATATATGGTATGAAATACTGTTCTATCAAACTGGTCCTATAGTCACTCTATTACCAGGGTTCCTACAGCATAAGGCAAGTTAAATTCAAGACTTTTTAATGCCCCTTGAAATAGAAATTTAAGACCAAATTCACAAGAAAAACCTGCTTGCAACAACTTAACCCAAATGTTTATTTTAACATAAACCACTGCACTAATGTTTCAAATTTTGAAAAGCTTCCCATACAGGAAGAAAGCTAAAAACACACAAATGACAGATATATTTTAACTATTATTTAACTGAATTCACAAACTTTGTTTTAGCAGGGAACAAAACAAATCAGTTTTAAAGCCCCAACATAACCAGTGCTAAGTCTTTTTTGCAGCTATTTTTCTTTGTATGGTTTTCTTAGTATGTTTGATTTGGTGATAAGTGGAGGCGTTGCAGAGACAAGGGTGGAACCAAACCGAGAAATACCGGCTGTTTCTCTGTAACTCCATTTTGACGCTTTGTGTTTCGTGCTTCGCATGTGTGACTCCACTGCCTTAATTCCCATCGTTCTGAGCTTGAATGACTTCTTGAACTAAATCCACTGAGCCTCATGTATGTTCCCTGGTTTTAGCCATGGAGGAAACTCTTGGCTGGAGACAATTTTGGTTACATTTATACTTGCTCATGTTTTCCAGACAAAAAGTTAATGGCGCATCTCCCAAATGTCCCGGCCGCAACAACGCTTTTATTGGTTCCGCTATCGGGACGGAACCAATAATGGCGAGCCGTTGTTTTTTTTTTATAAAAAAAAAAAGGTCAATTTTAACGTTTTATTTAGATTCCAAAAATAAAATCGTAATAAAAATAATCCTATTTATGATGTTTTAAAAAATAAGACCTCCGAAAGACTGATTTAAGACATTTTAATACCAATTAAGACCTTACCGGTAGTTTTATTTTGAAGAATTCAATGCCTTTCAAGACTTTTTGAGGACCTGCGGGAACACTGATTACTGATGGAGTAATGTAACTAAAGTAATCCCTCCCTGGGATTATTAAAGTATTTGTGATTCCTGGTTGATGGGACAGGTGTTGTGAATGAAACGGTGCCCAGCTTGAAGAGCTCCTGTGTGTCGCTGAATGTGTGCATTGATGAATGAAAGACATCTTCTGCCTCCATTTATCTGTTTACTACAGTCTGTTGAATTCATGTTAATGTGGATTTTAAGACATTTCAATTAGTGGAAAAAAATGCAGGGGGAATATAAAAAAGTCTAATCAACCAAAACGTTCGTAACCCCCCATGCAATACCTCCGTTGACCCCCTAGGGGTCATGGTCCCCCTGTTTAGGACCTCTGCACTAAAGCATTAAGTTCATTTTAAATGAAAGAAAAGATGTTATTCCTGCAGCTCTGGCAACATGTTCCTGGCAGCCAGTTTGTCTCTGGTGGCAACTCCAGACGTCTCATCGTCTGTCAGGACCTCCTGAAAAGTAGACGAGGCAGTAGCGTCCTCTGCTGTGTCATATTCCGGTTCCAGAACGTCCGCATTGTCCAGACACAAATTATGCAGAAAAGCACACGATGAAACAACCTGAGTCGCAAACTCTGGTTTAACCTCCAGGGCGCTCGATAAGGTAGACCTCCATCGAGTCTTCATCACTCTGAACGCCCTCATGGCCGCGCTGCAGGCTTTAGAATGATGCAAGTTGAAGAGCTTCTGTGGCGATTGGCTTACAGGCTCTGTGTAAGGTATGATCAGACGTATCGGGGAGTCCAGGCAGGGGTAGCTTTTATCACCCAGGAGGATGTAACCAGGTGGAGGGTAGCGTCTCGCCTGGTAAAAGCTGCTGTTCCTCATGATTCTGGCATTGGGAACTGATCCTGGGTGACCTGCCAGGATGTCCAGGAACCTTCCGTCGGAATCAAGGATGGCCTGCATGCTAACTGAATGAAAACCCTTCTCATTGATGTAATCAAAGTGGTGATATTGAGGAGGTTTGATCCTAATATGTGTGCAGGAAATCACGCCCACAACTTTGTCAAACGCCGCCGTCCCAGACCGCTCCACAAACCCTTGTCCAACCTGGTGTAGATCTTCTGTACGAGGGAAAGAGATGGCCGTGTTGAAGTGCAGCCATATCCTCTCGGCAACAGTATGGATGATGCGGTAGATTGTGGACTTCGGTACGTTGAAGACCCTAGAAACAACCCGGTAGGAGAGTCCATGAGCCAGCCAGTAGATGTAGATCAATACCTCCAGCTCGTTGCCCCAGCCGTGATCCTGGTCCTTCTGCAGGAGCCTCTGCAGGGCGTGCATCACTCTTCTGCTCAGGCGGAAATCCTGCTTCAACTCGGACTCCACGTTGAACCACAGACGGAGGATGGGAACGTTATGGTTCAGCCGGCAGTACGTTGCTGGATTAGAAGTCTGAAGAACATAAAAATGGGGAAAATAGAAGTTTATGGAGAAAAGGATCCGATTCTTTGTCTTCCAAGTGAACCCACCGGCCGCCATATTGGTACTCCCTAGTTAGAGTGGTCGCAATGTAAACAATCTGTGCGCTACAGCATCAAACAAGATGATGTTCTCATTTTCAGGGACTTAAGACTTTTCAATAAAGATAAATTCATCACATTGACACAGACTGGCTGTTTCATAGCATCAGTAGATTAACTTTAACCTATAATAATAAAATAGGCACATCACATTGAATAGTCATTATGAAGTCAATGAAGACAATAAATTATGTTATATAACGTATTATAGAAATCCACAATAAAATGTATGTGTTAATGGAGCAGAATAATAAAGATGAGCCAAAAGTGCTGAATTGATTATGTACATGTAATATACACTCACCGGCCACTTTATTAGGTACCCCATGCTAGTAACGGGTTGGACCCCCTTTTGCCTTCAGAACTGCCTCAATTCTTGGTGGCATAGATTCAGCAAGGTGCTGGAAGCATTCCTCAGGGAGTTTGGTCCATATTGACATGATGGCATCACACAGTTGCCGCAGATTTGTCGGCTGCACATCCATGATGCGAATCTCCCGTTCCACCACATCCCAAAGATGCTCTCTTGGATTGAGATCTGGTGACTGTGGAGGCCATTTGAGTACAGTGAACTCATTGTCATGTTCAAGAAACCAGTCTGAGATGATTCCAGCTTTATGACATGGCGCATTATCCTGCTGAAAGTAGCCATCAGAAGTTGGGTACATTGTGGTCATAAAGGGATGGACATGGTCAGCAACAATACTCAGGTAGGCTGTGGCGTTGCAACGATGCTCAATTGGTACCAAGGGGCCCAAAGAGTGCCAAGAAAATATTCCCCACACCATGACACCACCACCACCAGCCTGAACCGTTGATACAAGGCAGGATGGATCCATGCTTTCATGTTGTAGACGCCAAATTCTGACCCTACCATCCGAATGTCGCAGCAGAAATCAAGACTCATCAGACCAGGCAACGTTTTTCCAATCTTCTATTGTCCAATTTCGATGAGCTTGTGCAAATTGTAGCCTCAGTTTCCTGTTCTTAGCTGAAAGGAGTGGCACCCGGTGTGGTCTTCTGCTGCTGTAGCCCATCTGCCTCAAAGTTCGACGTACTGTGCGTTCAGAGATGCTCTTCTGCCCACCTTGGTTGTAACGGGTGGTTATTTGAGTCACTGTTGCCCTTCTATCAGCTCCAACCAGTCTGGCCATTCTCCTCTGACCTCTGGCATCAACAAGACATTTCCGCCCACAGAACTGCCGCTCACTGGATGTTTTTTCTTTTTTGGACCATTCTCTGTAAACCCTAGAGATGGTTGTGCGTGATAATCCCAGTAGATCAGCAGTTTCTGAAATACTCAGACCAGCCCTTCTGGCACCAACAATCATGCCACGTTCAAAGTCACTCAAATCACCTTTCTTCCCCATACTGATGCTCGGTTTGAACTGCAGGAGATTGTCTTGACCATGTCTACATGCCTAAATGCACTGAGTTGCCGCCATGTGATTGGCTGCTTAGAAATTAAGTGTTAAAGAGCAGTTGGACAGGTGTACCTAATAAAGTGGCCGGTGAGTGTATATGGATTTATTGCATTGTTACGGTAATTACATCTTACATTTCTGATAATGCATGCCATATATATAGCATGCATATATAAAGCATGCATTATCAGAAATATATATATATATATATATATATATATATATATATATATATATATATATATATATATAGTGGTGAAATGATTGAGTTGCTTTTTTTCTATCAATATAAAATGCAATATATTTCAGCACATGACTTTTTAAAATGAGAAATACAATAAACACTACAGGAATGACAGCATCATTCACTTAATAAAGAATGGCTACATTAACATTTCACAGTGAATGACTTTCTATTTCCTCTATTTTCTATTTTCTAACGTTACACCCAATGTCAGTGTCTAGCTCAGTCATTGTCTTCCAGTCAGTCTGAGATAGCCAGACTAATGTTAGTCTACAGACTATACTATAGGATCCATCGGTTGAGATGGATTTATTGCATAGTTCATCCACTGACTGGGAAATTAGTGTGGAACGTCTTCCTGCAGACAGAAAACTGCTGGTTTTAGCAGCCAACACAGGTACTACGGCAGAGTATTAGGGCCCGGCTAGAGATTTTTATTTTTTTTTCTATTTCGAGAATAAAGTCATAAAATAAAGGGAGTAAAGTAAAAAAAAAAAAAAAAAATTAGGATAAAGTCACAATGAGAATAGTAATTAAGAGAATTAAAGTCATAAAATTATGAAAAGTAATAATATTATGAGAATAAAGTCAACAAATTATGAGAATAAAGTCATAATATTAGGAAAATAAAGTCAAACTTAGGAGAATAAAGTCAACAAATTATGAGAATAAAGTAAAAAAAAATTAGTAGAATAAAGTCAACAAATTATGAGAGTAAAGTAAAAAAAATTAGGAGAAGTCATAAAAATTAGGAGAATAAAGTCATAATATCATGAGGATAAATTAATAAAAAATAGGAGAATAAAGTCATGAAATTAGGAGAATTAAGTCAAAAAAATTAGGAGAATAAAGTCATAAAAATTCGGAGAAAAAATTCATGAAATTAGGAGAATAAAGACATGAAATTAGAATAAAGTCATAATATCATGAGGATAAATTAATAAATATTAGGAGAATAAAGTCATGCAATTAGGAGAATAAAGTCATGAAATTAGGAGAATAAAGTCATAAAAATTAGGAGAATAAAGTAATAAAATTAGGAGAATAAAGTCGTAATATTAAGAGAATAAAGTCGTAATATTAAGAGAATAAAGTCGTAATATTAAGAGAGTAAAGTTGGCTCTATGCCCTAACCCAGTGTTTTTTAACCCTGGTCCTCAAGTCACACTGCTCTGCATGTTTTGGATGTTTCTGAGCTTCAGCACACCTGATTCAGATAATCTGCTATCAATTGATAACAGGTGTGTGGAAGCTGGGAAACATCTAAAACATACAGGGCAGGGTGCCTTGAGGACCAGGATTAAAAAACGCTGCTCTAACCACTAGGATAGAGAAAGGTTGATTGAGCGGATGCTTAATTGGGCTCTAAAGACTTACTTCAGACTTATCCAGCAGCAGCAACAGCTGGCGGAGGCGTCTTCTTCTTCTCTCACGCCTCAGTGTCGCTGCGGATAACCGTAAAAAGATGGCTGCGGCGAAAGCTAGGGAGAGGCGGACAGGAGCGGACGGCATGATGGAGCTGCCAACACGCCGCGTCTGTTTACAGTGAAGGAGAACGGTTCCTGGAGGGGGAGGTGTCACAGCTGGTGGTCCGAACGGGATTGGTCAGATAGGAATTCGTAGGCGGGGCTTGAAAAAAAAAACACTGCCATCTGCTGGAAAAAATAAACCCAACGCTTTATATATAAGTAATAACAAAATACGAAACAAAAGTATTAAAAAAAAATCCCCGACAACGTATTAATAGGAATAAAATAACTTTTCATTAATTCCACATTTCTGTATCTTTTTTATTAGGTCATTTATAATATTTTTACCTGTGTGATAAACTTATATGAAATGTAAGTGAATTTTCATTACTATTAAAAATTTTTGAATATTAAACATTTTTCAAGGTTTAGACTGGAAATAACCTGCAATTTATAGGTTAATACACTGGTATACATTATCCACCAAAACAGTGACTGTATGTTTCACTAATGTCATGCCTTTATTAAAATTCAAAAAATTTTGATATTAATTTCCAACAAATTTACATTAAAATACTTAAAAAATATTTCTTTATGGAGTAATTTGACCGGGGGCGGATTTAAGAAAATTGGGGCCCTAGACAAAGACAGGCAGGGGGCCCTCTGAACAGAGAAGCCAACACATAAACAGCCCCATTCTACAGATAGATAAATGTTAATAGAATAGACATCCATTATCTGTTCTAGGTTTAGTCCCTCTCTTCTTGTTTTCCTCTCTCTGTTTTTTACTCAGCTGACTTTTCATGCTGTCTCTAAAGGAATGAAAGATTTTTTCCAAGCACTAAGCTCACTTAGCTGATTGCTCCTTCCTCGGTTTCCAAAAAGGCCAAAGTAAATAACCCAGTCCTTCTTTTCACTGTAGACAAGCCATGATCTGCTTATCTGTTCTCCATTTTTCATTTGGATGAAATAATAGCTGCATGAATCATGACAGCAGACAAGTCTGTTCCTGTTTGGCTGTGACTCCATCCTGGAGAGAAATATCAGCTGTGCTGCTGCCATCAAAACCCTTTGTTTACAGATGTTGGAGATCGGCCTGTTTTTCAGTGTAGTCCTGTTTCTCTAACTGTGACTGGCTGAATGTACTCTCTTCTAACATCGGAGCTGGCTCAGAGCTCTTCTGCCTGGCTGTGTGCTTTCTGGATGGGGCCGCCTTTTACAGTTGCCTTTTGTATCCATGCTTCTTTTTCTATGTCTGCTTCTGTCTCCTTGAACCCTAGTCGGCGTCAGCAGATGGCCGCTCACACTGAGCCTGGTTCTGCTGGAGGTTTCTCCCTGTTAAAAGGGAGTTTATCCTCTCTACTGTCGCTACAAGCATGCTTAGTGTGAGGGATTGCTGAAGAGTCAATGAGTCGATGCAATCAGCTGGTTTTCCTTAGATAGAAAACTTTGAATCAATCTGACTGGATGATCTTGTGAACTGGAAAGTGCCTTGAGATGACATGTGTTGTGAATAGATGCTATAGAAATAAACTGAATTGAATTGAAAGATAGAGGAGAGCAGGAGGAAGGTTAACAATCTACTTGCTCTGGAGAGCAGAGTTCGCTGCTTTTAGATGTTGTCTCCAAAGTCTCCAGTAGCAGAAAAAAGTCTGTAGATTTGGCGCTAGGAGCTTTTTAGAAATCAAAGTGCTAGAGGGGTCTGAAAAGTGGCTAAATATAGCGACTAAAGCGCTAAGTTGGCAACACTGCTCTTTGCATGATTTGTTTTCAAATGGTTTGCTGCTGTCTGTTTGGACCTTTCTGAACATGTGCAGCAAATGGACTGATCCAATATGGTGGACACTGAAGGGGGGGGGGCTGAGACATCCTAATTATAAGCGTTCTGATGGCATTTTAGCCAAAGGATTTTTTTATCAAAAACATAATGTGCAGAAATAAGGAATAGTTGTATTAACCATACATGGAAACAGAGTTTTATGGTAGCAAAGACTCTTTCTCAGGACCTGCAAAATCTGCTGTTTCACTGGTTGACATAATTTCTCTGATAAATGAATTGACATGACAAAGAAATCAAAGACAAAGAACAGCCAAAGTCAATTTTCTGCTAATGTGTATTTCAATAAATAAATATGAGAAAATGTTTTTAAAGTGGGCAACAAAAGAAGATCGCCAACATGCACAGTAACCGAGTGTACAAAAGCTGTGATGTATGAACATGTCAACGAAACATCCAAACAGCTTTCAGAAAGGCGCTAAAAGCGTTTTACAGTGCAAAACCGTCATCTCAGTTAAAGCAGTCTTTGTTATTGATCGGCGAGGGTACATTCAGCTGGAGGCTCTACAAACATCATCAATAAACACCAAAGAGACGAGTGATCGGATTTCCCGAACTGAGGAAAAACACGTCCTGTGGAGAACTTTACAGCTACGACAACACTGATGAAAACAAACACTTTGATCGATGTAAATTACTGACAAGATCTGATCAATAACAGCTGACAGACAGCTGATGCATCAAGTGATCGGCAGGTCAGGAAAACATGACGATAAAAAGGTCTTTTTAGCACAGAAGCTGCAGGAGGAACAGCTTAAAGCTTCACTCTGGTGGTTTGGATGGAAGTGGAGAAAGTTAAACAGATTTAAGGCTTCAGGAGCACAAAGGGAGAAAATATTCGCTTTTTTTAACATCAAAAAGTTCATCCCTTTCGTTCTGGAGTTTTTCCTCTTTAAAGAAAAACAAAAAAAATTTCTTTAAAGAGGATTTTATTTTAAATAAAGGTCCAGTAGGGAAGTGAAGTCAATTACATAAAGTCAAAAAGACTCAAAATTAAAACTAAAACTGAATGTGATGACGAAGGGAAACTATTTTATACTTTTAACTCAAATTAACTGAATCATTATTTCTTCTCTGAGGATTTAGAATGTAAATCCACTTATTTGCAAAAAAATGTAACCTTACATTAAAGAAAAAACATCAAAAAAAATTTCCTTGTAACAAAACCTTAGTTTTCTACACACAAAGTAACTAAAACATTTTGTTTTAAGCAGGTTAACTAAAATAAGACAAAACAGTGCTGGAAATAGACCGAATTTACTAATTTATTAAAAAGTCAAATTCAATAAATATGAACTGAAATATATCTTTTAATGTATATCATTTTAGTGCGGTGAAATAATGAGATTAAATACCAGTAACGTTCTGCAGACTTCCTTTTTTATGACGTTAATAAAGTTTAAGAAAACCTGTTGGTTTGTTAGTGATACAAATATGAACAAAAAGATCTTCTGGGAATAACATTCTTACAAATCATTTCCTTCATGTAAATTTATTCAAATTTACATTTTCCGCTCCCATCAGATTAAAGTTGAACATGTTGGTTATTTCTGACGACAGAAAATGTTGGAAAGTTGGTTCCGGCTGTGAATGTGGAGGTTTTCTGTCTGCGTTGAAGAAGACATCAAACTTTAATCTCCTTCTCCCTTTAAATGGTGCAGAATATTAGAAAAAGAGCAACTCTGCGACGCGTAAACGGACGACGGTCTTTAAAAGCACAACCTTTAGTCAAGGCGTCTCAGTGAGGAAAGCAGCAGATATTTACAAGGAAAACAAATGAACATTAATTTCCCTCTTCCTCCTGTTCAGAGTTCGACCAAAGCCTCTTCACGCTGAGGTCAAGTGGTCCTGATGCCAGGCCCGTTACCACGGAGACGACCTCGGACATGGCAGGGCGTTGAAAAAAGAAGAGGAGGCACTTCCTGGATGGCTGGTTTGTCTGCGGAGCGTCTCGGCGCCTCGGTCGTCTCCTGAGCGTCTCGGGTGAAGCGGGTGATTGGCTGCAGGTCGGCGCCCGGGCAGCTGGGGGCGCTGCTGTTGTTTCAGTGGCCTGATGGTGGAGGCACTTTGTAAAGATGCTCTGAGGGGGAAGTCCAGCTCCGTTATGTCATCAGGATGGGCTTCTGCCTCACCTCCAGGATGTCTGCCACACAATCACAAAGAGATCAGTGACTTTTGGAGGACAAGTTTTACAAAACATGGAGGTTTGACTGGTTTTGATGTCAGGCTTTAGTGAACAGCTCTGATTTTCTGGATAGAAATCAACGCAGGAAAATACCTTTCTGACTTTTGGATCTCTGGTTTGGAAACATTAAGGCGAAACATTTGTTTTATGCTCATTATAGCATCTTCATATCACAGTCTAAGAAGAATCTGAGCGCTGAGACTAAAGAGAAAAAGTTTGTTTCTCTCAGGTTGGAGTCGGTTTTTAAAGTATCTTGATTAATTACTAAATGTATTAGAGCGCCCTCTGCAGGAAAAAAGGTGTTTTTTTCCGGGTATAGCAAAGATAAGCACATATAGAACTATTGTATATTTGGGAAAAAAACCCAATAAGTTCAACGGGAATGTCCTCCATTTAGTCTGGGAAATAACAACATGTACAGCTCAATAAATGATAGCATCCTTGATCCTGGCAAAAAACAGAGACCAACGACCACTTCAGCTCGCCTCACTATCCTCTGCAGGACACGGCTCTGTAAAATATATGAATGTTAGTAGAGAGGAAATTTGTGGCAGCAGTACCTAAGCAAGTATTTTATTAATCATTAATTCTTATGATTAATCAACTAATCTGACAAAAAATGCTTATTTAATGTGTATTATATATATATATATATATATATATATATATATATATATATATATATATATATATATATATATATATATATATATATATATATATATATATCTCATTTTCAAATAGGAAAAATAAGAAAGGATTACATTAACGCAGTGCTAGCTTATGGTCATAAGAATATGCATATAGTAGTGCACTTGCACGATGTAATCTGAAAATCACAGCTCTGCATAAATTAAACAGAACTCTCCTAGATTGATAATTGATACCAGAAAACAGTGTAATGTAATATTAAACAAAGCCTCCAGGAAGAAAATTAGTCTGATGAATTTTAGGAATCGGGGAATCACTGGAGGAACTGTCACAGCTTTAATTCATTTTGCTAATATGTTTTTCTAATGAAACTTTAATTTAAAAAAGGAACAAACTAATTTATACCATTTTACAAAGCAGGGAATCAAATCAAATCAATTAGTTAAGCAAAATAATTACTTTAAAACATTATGAGACTTAATAGCTTTGTTTATAGGATCACTGACTGGGTTTTCCTCAAGGCTTATATGAAATAACACGATAAAGGTTGATTAATGTTTGTGCTTCAAGACAATGAAACATATTAATCATTTAAACATTGATGCATTTTATTGTTTATAAATGTTAAAAATCGATGAAGGGAATTGAAACCCTTAATCAGCTTCTATAATAACTACAATGGTGTATCAGGCAAATAAAAATAGCATTTAATAAAGAAACAGGTTTAAAACAATGTTTGTCTTCGTACTACACTGTATCTGAACTTCAGTCTGGGATCATTTTACTTTAATCCCTTCAGTAATAACCATGGCCTGGAGGAGATCAGCCTCTGGTTCTGCTGAGGTGGTCTGGAAGGATCGTTAGCTTCGTTAGCAGCCTTCAGGTCGTCTGCATTATTGGTTCTCATCTTCCTCCTTAAGGGCTGGTTATCCTCCTGCAGCTGTGGTAGCAGACATTTTGGATTTATGCTCAATATTGAAGCGTGGTCTGTGCTACACGCTGTGGGTCTAGATACGGCCGAGGCGATGAGGAAGTGGGGGCGTGTTTGTGTGACAACGGAGGGACATGACGGCGAAAAAGAGCGGGGATCCAGGTGGACAAAGGATCCCAGCGTTCTCTTGCACCTCGATCTTCTAGCTGATCCAACTTCAAGAGTTGTTTTCCGCAATTTCGGTCATAAAACAAAACAAGCCGGCCTCCTGTCTGCAGCACTGTCTGCGGTCAGCTACAATTTGGGAGAGCTGCAGCGGAGTGTCTGCGGACGGGGCGAGGACGTCTATTTCTTCACTGCGACACCTACGCAGACGACCTGGTTTGGAAGTATAAATCAGCCTTTAATGTTTGATAGATCCTCTATGGGGTTCAGATCAGGCCAGTTTGCTGGTGATACTACAGTAATTGAAGCAGGTATTAGTACCTTTGGCAATGAGAGTCAGAACCAAGTCCTGCTGGAAAATAAAATTAGCATCTTCACAAAGCCTGTCAGCAGAAGGAAGCATGAAGCGCTGTAAAATGCTCCGATAGATAGATGTGTTGATTTTGGACTTTATAGAATTCAGTGGACCAGAGCCGTCAGACAGCATGGTACCGTAAAACAAACACTGACTTTAACCTCAAGGATTCTCTCTCTAATCTTCCTCCAGACACTGATAGCATGATTTTTTATCCTGAAAACTTTGGACCTTTGGGAAAATGTTCAGATATTTTTCTTTTCAGCTAAGACATCTTTTTTCTGAGTTCAAAGAGCAGCTTAAACACAAGCAGTCGAACAATTCTAGCTCATGCTCTAGATACACGTTTGGCTTCTAGCTTGAAATTCAGAATCTATCAGCAGAGCCTTTCAAAAGGAAAAGTCCGCTCATATTCAGAATACGAACTTCTGAAAGTACTTTAAATATGAAATTATTACACTGTTCAATAAATGATCAACGCTTTAATCATGTGCTGTATCTGGTGTTTGTCACAACGCGCTATTATCCAAGTCATCTTAAAAACATTCTTCTTCCAAATGTTGGCTACATATTACGGGTTTTTTCTCTGGCCAGAAGTTCGATGGCAAATCCTCCCTCTTCAAGTTGGCGATCCAACGACCAACCCGTCCGTGGAGGATCAGGAATCAGAAAGGTGGAATAACTTTTTTTTTCCACTTTTACCCGATGTATTCCAGCATCCAGCTGCCATGCACGTGGGCATTGTCAGTTTCACTATAGCTCTGGTGAATTTCAATGGTGAAGTCCTCTGGAAATCTTCAATAATTGTTGTTGATTGCAGATGTGTCTAGTAGTTCCCATTGATTTAGCTTGTAAAGCGGGGAGAATGGCGCTAGGCTTACCGCACCGTGACGTCACTGCTGGAAGATGGCAGGAGGGAGGGGTTACTATATTTGGGCAAAAATGGCCGCTCCCGGACTCGGTGATCACGACGAAAATTTTCAATTTTCAATACGGATTAATGCTAAATTCATCAAATCGATGCAAACGTATTAGGTTTAGGTATGATGCATTGATCATTCCTTGCTGACCAGACTTTTCCTTTAAATGACAGTTTTTCCTTCTACTCAAGTCTCTATATAATATTCCTGAACAAAAATCACTCTGTAAATAATTAGCTTCCTTAGTAAAACCATCTTATAGCTGCCACTCCTTGTTTGGTTACAACAATAACGTTAATTCGATAAATCTTTTCCATCTGTCTTAATGCATCATTAAAATGATTTTAGATACCAAATGAAGGGTTTCTACTGATCATCACAAGTAAAAAGATTAATCAATAATAGAAGTTTCCCTTCTTAAATTAAAGGAAATAAATCTACTTCTTAATCTAAATGTATTGAGATGTGCTCCTCTGAAGCTTATAGTTTCTCCTGCTGTTGCAGCTTTCTGCCTGCAGATGGCAGTGTTACTGCACTACACCCTCTGCTCTGACCTGTGGTGATGCGGTGCAGCGGCAGCGTGACGTAGGTCAGGTGCGAGTAGAGCAGGAAGTAATCCTCGGCGCGGTTCAGTTTGAGCCAGGAGCCGACCAGAGAGCGCCCGGTTCCAGAGAGCGAGCGCGAGCGAAGGTTGGTGGCCGTGTGGATGTCTGGGAAGACCGGTTCAGTGCACATCAGTACGTGAAGCAATGAGAAAAAACCCACAGTGACCATTTTACTGTCGTCTCTTCACCTTCATCCTCTTCCTCCCTGAAAAACTCCTCGCTGTCATTGGCGGAGTGGGACTTCTTCATCTCTGCGATTCGGTTTCGGGGGACTTTTCTTCTCAGGGACGGAGAGAAGAAGGAGGGACGGTTCCTCTCTGGGGTCGGAGGAGTGCTGAACGACGTCACCTGTGGGGAAAACGCCTCGTTAATTCAGCAAAGGATCCCGGAAAAATGTCATATAGTTTAACAACGGTTAATGTTGGTGGCGATGACCTCTATAAACAAAGAATTCCTCCATCTTGAGCTCAGACTATAAACCAGACATGATTTTTACTCATCAGATTGTAAAATGATGCATAATTCAGTCCTGCTGCATTTATTATTGACGGTGACCTGGTTTCTTCACAAAGCTTCTGGACTTTCTATCTACTTCCAGCAGGAGGCTCAGAGCTCCTGCTCTGCCTCATCGGCTGGATTTCACCCTCACCCGTTCATGCATGGGGGAGACCTGGTCCTCCTCTGTGTTGCAGGGTGACGTGTCGCCCGTCGGCACCCGACTGACGGCCATCTCGGCGTGACCCTTCCCCTGTGGCCCCTTCATCCTCACAAACTCCATGTTGTTGTACTTGTAGAAGCCGAAAGACATCCGCTGGGCCATTTTAGCAGCAACGCTCACCTGCAACAACAGATGATTCATTATTTACTCTCCTATATTTATAAGCTTAACCCTTTAAAGGGCAAGTTACCATTTTTTTGATCACTTGCATATCCCTTAAGCCGGGCGCACACTATGCGATTTTCGGGGCGATTTTCCAGTCCTGCGAGAATCTTTCGATCAGGCCGACTTTCAGCCTGATCGTGCGTCGTGAGTCGTGTAGTGTAAAGGGGGTTACGAGCAGCGATCAGGCTCTAACGACCACATCCAGATCAGGAATTGTGAGGTGTCCATCATGGCTAAATGGCTCAAGGCGCAAACAAAGATTTTTCTTTTTATTCTTCCTCACAGTAGTGTGGCAGGGATGCAATGAGTGAAATGCAGTTCTGTTTCAGCACAAAGTTACACAAATTGGTACGGCAACGCGTTTCACTATAGTCAGCTTAATATCCCCCTTCTATTTGTTGATTGCTTCTACTTGAGACAGAGCAGCTCCATCTCACTGCAGAGCTTAGTCCGACGTGGTTTTTAGTCGTACAGTGTGAGCAGGTAGATCGGATCAGAGCGTCGGGCCGAACATAAATCATGAGCTGTTAGCTCACACTGTACGACTAAACCCTGCTGTTAATCGTACAGTGTGAGCAGCAGCTGCGTGCAACGATTGAACACAATCTCACAGTGTACGCCCGGCTTTACAAATGGAGTCAAGAAAAAAAAGGTAAAAAGCTAATGGAAAAGTTAATAAGCCTAGCAAACAATTATATTTATGATTATAAACTAAAACATTTAAGTGCCAGTATCAGCATTAATGCCTCTAAGGTTATGATGTACCAAAAATTATTTTTTTTAACTCTCAGAGTGTTGAATGGTTCTCATAGAAGCACTGTTCCTATATTTCTTAATATATTCTGGCAAGATGGCGTTTTTTTTTATTACACTGACATTTTTTTATGTTACAAAGGTGATAAGGTCTTTTCCTGGATTCCAATAACACTATTAGCTTGAAATTTGGATTTTCAAAGTATTTCACTGAGTGCCCTATAACCCTGTAATGCCAAATGTATCGTATTTGATACATACGGTTTCTGAAATGTTTTGCGTATGACACCTTTTGCATAATTTAATGGTAAAAACTTTGCTCAAAATCCTATTGTACACAATCAGATATACCTGATAACAGAGGGCAGAAGACTACACAAAAAAATAATCTTGACTTATCGCATAGTAATTAATTATTAATATCAAAAATGTATTTCTGTTTTTTTCTTTTTGCATATTTTGTTAAAAGGACCAAATAAGGAATTCAAACAAAAAAAAAGTCATTTTCTGTTTTGTTTTATTCTTGGATCGGGCTTTAAAGGGTTAACTGATTATAAAATATATTTATAATCAGAAAATCCAACTGTAGTTTTGTTTAAAAAGCTTCATTTTGAGTAGCTAATGTTAGGGACTATTACCCGGTTGTCGTAAACCTTCCTGAGGGCCTCGTAGCGGATGGATCCCTGGAAGATGACGCCCTGGAAGGTGTTGCTCTTATCGCTCGCCACCAGCTCCACACACACCATCTCGCCCTCGCCAACGGTCATGTCTCTGAACACCTGCACAGGCAGACAGGGCTAAATCCAGAGCGGTTCTTACACCTGCGGTCCTGCTGCTGCGTAAAGAGAAACATTTAGCTAAATGCTGCAGCTGCATGCTGTTTCCTGCAGCAAACCTGTTAAAGGAGGTTTTAGCTCAGTCGCTCTGGATTAAATGTGGTGGAAAGTCACCTTAAGCACTGCAGTAACTTCTGCTTTATTTCCAGTCATTCCTTTTTAAATCAATCAAGTCCTTCTGGAATAATTTCCAACATTTCTTCCATCATCTTCCGCAGTTTAAATCTCACACCCATTTCTCTAAGCGTCAACGTAAAATCCATTTTTAGAAACATGTTTATGTTGGTTTGAGGATCACAGTCGAAGGTCACTACCTCTTCAAAGTTGTCAATCATGAAGAAGATGTTGGGATAGCTCATCTTGGACTCTTCTCCTTTGCTGTCCATGGCGTGTTTGCTGGGAGACGCGAAAACCTCCTGGAGGAAGAAGAGGAAAAGATGAAGGAAAGGAAGCGGGTGCGACTCCCCAGTGACTGATCCCATTTCCTACCTGACACTTCTTCTTGTGGATGTGGATGTCGCCGGCGTCTGAGCGTGTACAGACGGCACAGGTTACCACGTAATCCAGCTGTGGGGAGACAAACGTCTCAGGTTGGTCGAGGAAAAGGAACCAACAGCCATCAGGATGAATTCGCAACTTAATATTCATTTGTAGACCAGCTGGATTATAATCCCTGCATCCTGACTGGGTCCAACATGGTTTTATTTGGTTTTCTGTATTTATTAAATGTAAATGCTGGGAAATCATTTCTATTCTGTTGGATTTTGTGTCCCGTTGTTCGGTCAGCAGCTTTACCTTCTGCAGGATCAGATTCAGGTAAACACTCTCCTCCCAGTCGATGTCTGGGTCACCGAGGCCCGGAAGCTTCTTTGAGTCCCTTCTGTAGACCTCCACCTCCACCTAAAAACAGAAATCAAGTAAAGTCATCAGGTTTTCTACTTAAAAGTGCCAATTCTAGCTCTGCAGGTTGTAACGGCAATTATATAATCTGTCCCTTTGCTTTTAATCCTCCATTTTCTGTCCCCCAGGTGTGAGAGATTTATCTGTTTTTTCCCCCCCTTAATGTCAGACGCTCTTAAGGGAGATCCCGGGTCTCCAAATGCCAGGACTTGTATCAGTCAAAGACCCTTTAGAGCACCAGAACGGTTGCCATGGTTACATCTGTTTCTGTGTGGAGAGCTGATGGGATGAAAAGGCTCCACGTTGGAAACAGGTGGATGTTGCACACCAGCGTTAGGATTAGAAAAGACAACAAGTCGATTGTTTTCCTGTGAATTCATGGAGCAGAAACGGCCTTAAAAGGCTCACCTTTCCTAGAGGGGAAGTGAGGAGAAACACTATTCTTTATTTTATCTTTGAATGTCAAACAGGCAAGAGCAGATGAGGAAACTCATTTATCCATCGTGCAGGTTGACCCTTTATGTTTCCAACAAATCTCTATAAAAGCAGCAACAGAAACATGAGTAAAACAAATCAACAACACTTCAATCTTCTGAATGTATCGACAGAAAACATAAATCAGGGCATGCCTGAAAACATCTAGACTCAGAAGTCAGGATAAAGTCTCTTATCTTAAAGCAGAAATCAGTTAAGTTTATTTATATAATAACAATTCACAACCTGCGTCTGGATTTAGTTCAATCAAATTATAGTCGGGTTTAGGAAGGTTTCTATCAAGGGAAACTCAGCAGATCGTATTACTCCATTTGCAGCACAATAGTTGGATAATTGATCGGCCGTACCGCTCTAAAGAACCCTGGAAAATTTGTGGAAAAAAATAAAAAATAAATCACCCGATAACACGTAGATCAGCTGCTCCAGATTTAACTGGTTTGTTTCTCTCTGCTAATTAAACACCAACTGATAATTGACCAACAAATGAGACGAGGAAGAAAGCAGGATTCAGTGAGAGCCTGACGGGGATGTGGGGGATTGATGAGCAGGGAGGAGGCCGACAAAGCTGGAACCGCTGGAACACAAGAAGCAGAGTTAAAAGGAGGAGTTGGCAGCATGGCTACGATCCAAACCTCACCTATCAGACCGATTAAGGTAGAGACTGGAAAAACCGGATCGAGCGGTTGGATGATTTCCTGTTACAGGTGGGTGTGCTCTGATTGGGACTCTGACCAGGACCCACAGAGCAAGGCGGATACCTGCCCATGATTGTTGATCAGTGAATGGTTGATGGAATTAAAAGCTTGATGCTCTGGTTGAGCCGCTGTAACGAAGAGCAGCGGCGTTAAAGCCGTGACCCCGCAGCACAAAGCAGTCAACTGTTCCTCCGTCTGAGGAGGAGGACGAGATGAAAACTGTTACGGAGAGCCGGACCTGGAGAAGCGAGGGGGTAACCGTGGCAACCAGAGATGGAGGGGCGCGTGGGACAGACTACAAAAGGCAGACGTGGAGAGTCTGTGTTCTCCAAATGTAATTATGAAAAGGCCAGAGCTGAATGCTGCTGCATCAAAGAGACTCTGTGTGTGTGTGTGTGTGTGTGTGTGTGTGGGGGGGGGGGGGTTATGCTAAGCTTTTACCTAAAAAAAAAAAAAAAAAAAAAAAAAAACAGGATTGTTAAATGACCGCAGAAGCAAACATCACTGTCCTCTAAAAAAAAAAGTCCGAAATTAAATCTTAAATATTTAAATAATTAAAAGGGAAAAATATTCAGTTTATTTCTGAAATGTATTTCCTTTCTTTAAGTGTTTTGTTGTTGCTTCGTCTGATTGCAAACTGTTAATAACTAGACTCTTTCAGAACAGCTCTGTTTCTGACTAATTAGAATGAAATAAACCTATTTGCCTTGATTTGGTCTTACTGATTCGGTATTCGTCCGTCTTTGGAGGATTTTCGTTTCTCTGGGCTGCAGCGCAGAAGCCGCCCACAGACCAGGAGATAGATAGACGGATATATTTTAACATTTTTGGAAACGATCACAGTAAAATCTGCAGTGCAGGGCGAATCAACTCCGCACCGATCAGAAGAAGCGCTGCCGGTGCCCTTCGTCTCGCCGTGTAATTACATGTGGCCTTTGGAAGGTCTGACCTATGAGCGGACACGACTGCAGATGATGGCCTAAAATGGCAAACATAGATTACATCTGCTGCCGAGCGAAAATAGGGAAGATTTTCTGATTTTCTGGAGAGCTGGTGTTTGTCCAACAAAATCAAAAGAACTAAGAAGTCTTCCTTTTTATTAATAAGCATCATCATGTCTTAATCCAAATTATTCACCTGAAAAAAAAACTGAGCTGATCTCCATTATCTGGTTTAAAGAAACTGCAGTAATCATAAATTTAAACTCAACACACCACCCAAAGGATCCCTTTGCTCATACGGAATAAACTCCACAAAAATCTGTAAATTAAGGTTATAAAACTGATGTGTCTAGATGCTTTTAGGTCTTTAGGAGAAGAATCAGAGCCTCTGTGGGGAACTGAACCTGAGAGCATAATCTGCCCAGATTAGAGGGGTCTGTATCTTTAATGATATAGAATCCTGACCGTTTATGCTACATTCACACCGCAAGCAGCAGAGGCAGCTATTTTACATGTAAAATCAATGCATGACGCTAATCAAGGCGCAGCAACTGGTCCTGCAGCGGGTCTCAGCAGCCGAAGCAGCGCGTCATGAGCTGAGCATCTGAGGTGCGCAATGCGCTTCAGAAGCAGCAGCTAGAGTTGGAAAAATTTAACTTTAGCTGCTGGACGCGCCACATCAACCAATCAGAGCAGCTGAACTTTGAGCTGGCAGGGAGTCAGACACAGCACTGCTGATGCAGAGCGCTATGATCACTCCTCTGAAACAGTTTATTAACGCATAAATTAACTGAAAATGTAGAAACCTGTCGGCTAAATATGTTCAATTTTATCATCCTGTTGCTGCAATTTGGATTACAAAGCAAAAAACGCCTTCCAGCCGCCGCGAACAGTAGCGGAAAAACGCGAAGAGGCGACCGGGCAAGAGACTGCTGTTGAACGGGATTCCCAGTGACAGCGCACCGCCAGTATATGGGGTCTGACCGACCCCGACATTGAAATAATCTTTGAAGGCAGGATGGTAATCTGGATGAACTGACTGCACAGACAAAGTTTTCAGGTGGATTTTCTCACTAAAACATATAATCAAACTACTTTTTACCCGCTGATCACAGCAAATATAGCTGCCATTGTTCCAGGCAAAGAAAGGATAGGGTATCTCCGCCCATCGCGCATCAGATCCACTTTCCGAACGCACAGCCAGAGCAGCAAAGATGCTTCAGCCACGCATCAGAACTAAACTGGTACAAGCATCAAAACTGAAACAGCACGCTTGTTTTTGTTGCTCCTGCTGCTTGCGGTCTGAACGTAGCATTAGCATAAAGTTAGCTCATATGTGAAATCCTGACCATGGAATTAAGAGGCTGGCTTTGACTAGGCCATTAAAACACACGCTGGTACTTTAAATCAGGCTCTACTTAGCTACACACTTTTGTAGTAGTTTAGATAAATTGTTTAAATTGCAGCACAACTGTAAAACATACCTGACCTAAATCTTCGGCACACAAACAATCACTGTGTAGAATAGATTCCTCTGCATATCTGAGTGTGAAGGCTGAGCTTCAGGTCATAACGTCCATCTGAATGATCCTCATGTCAGTTACACAACAGCTGAGTTCAGAAATCCTCCTCCTGAACATTTCATCGTTTCATCGACATTATAGGAGCAAAATAACCAGAAAGAATGTAAACATATGTAATGTGGATTTTTCTTCTTTTTCTAGTAAGAAGCAAAGTTGCTCTTGTTCACCTTTTTCCCCTCGCCATTGTCTGCGCCGACGTAGGCAGGCTTCCTGCGGACGTAGAACAGCATGTCATCCTGCCGAGGTGCCCACTTCTCCATGAAGTATGTGGAGAACATCCAGGTCCAGAAAACAATGCGGTCATCTTTAAAGCAGCCTGGGAATGCAGCAAAGAGGCAACGCAGGGTTAAGATGGATGACCACAAAACACAGCAGAGACTAAAACTCTCATTTCAGCTTTTATTAATCAGCATCGTTTTGATATCTTATAATATTTCAATTCTGTAACCCTCCAGCCGTGAACTGCCAGGATGCTGCTCCATCCAGAGGATGTTAATGTTCCTGCGGAGGAAATAAAACCAAGAAACACCTCAGAGGAAAGGAAGCCGCCTCTGCAGAGCGTCCCTCCCTTCATTTAGAAAATCTCTGACTAAATCAGTTACAAATCTTTCTGTTGAAGCTTTTATTCTGGAAAACAGTACAAATTAAGGCTGTGAGGTCGAAGGTGTTAGACACCAATACACTGATGTTTAATGCTTCTTTGCTCGTCACCTGATTGAGGGCAGTACCTGTCTCGTTACCCGGCAACAGTTGCTAGGAGTCAGAAGGGTGATGTTAACAGTACTTATCGCCTGATCAGATGCAGAATTTAGGCTTTTATTGAAGAAAAGAATGAGTGAGTTGCTAAAGGAAAAGAAAAAGATTTTTCTAATGCAGCATTTGTTAATATTAAAGGTATAGTGGAGGATGATCTTTTTCCAGGTGGATCATCTAAATAAGTGGTCCTTCTAATTGTCAATCATTCTGGTGATATGTTTACGTAAGGCCGTCCTATGCGTTTGTCCACATTTTCATTTACCGGTGGCGAGTCTGATATATTGGAAAAATTGCAAATCTTCTTTTGGAAATTAAGCTTGTATGAACGATGCAAACAGAAACTTTTAAACAGAGCGTGCACGAGGAGAAATGGGCTCACGTGTACAGCGGGTACAGGGTTGTGCATGTGCATTTTTTTAAAGTGGAGAGGGTGGGCCTTTTTCAAAAATACGCAAAAAACCTCCACTTATACCTTTAAGGCCTGTATATTTAAAGTATCACTGACTCCCCCACCCCATCACAGAGGAACGAGGGACCTACCCGCTCCAGACGGTGAACAATACCTCCTTAACGACCGACCTTCAACACAATCCCCCCCTTAACGGCAATTCCTTCCCCTTTAACGACCGACCCCTAGAATCATAGACAGGTTCAGATATTACAGTTTAACGATTGAACTAAACGACCCATTCATCGGTTACCATTTGCATGTTTCCAAGCAATACAAGGCCTTGTCCATATAAGACTCAAACTCACTGCGGATCCAGACATTTGAATTGAGAAAGCTTCCTGGAGAGGTGGCGAAACGTCTTCAAATCTTGAAAACCAAGTCCAGTGGATATTTTTTGAATTTTTACGGAAGGGTATCACTGAATCATTTTGAGACAAATGTCTGGAAAACCTCAGGAAGGCACCTAGGAAGTCCAGTGATTAGATGTCTGATCCCTTTCTGCCGACTTGAGTCGCTCCTGCTGATCCTTGGAGAAGATCCAGAACTTTCAACCAAAGGACAGTAGAGGAAAGCTAAAGATCTGCGTTGCTTATTCTTAGCAGGATTGTGTTAAAAATCTAAAACATTTCTTGTATAATTGTTTGTCACTTCCTCTTTTTTTTATAACAAAGCTTTCTTTAGTCTGGATTAGCAGCTTAGCCTCAGGATTAGCAAATTATAACCTTAATTAGAAGCTTGGGGGGGAGAAAAACCAAACCAATCGAACCCAGATCCTGATAAGAGCCGGTTGAACAGCCGAGGTTTGCTATTTTAGATGGAAACCCCACATTAGGGGGAGCAGCGGAGCCGAGCACAGGAGAGTTAACCTCGTTATCTTTGATCCATTTGGCTTTGATTGAATAACATCTGAGCTTGAGAAGAAGAAGAAGATCAAGGTGTTTGGACGAGGATTTCCTCTAAACACTTAGAGGTTTAATTATTAGAATGGGGCTGAAGATGTAAACAGAGAATAAAAGGAAAGTGGGACAAATTTCTGAAAACAGCAGAGATTATGTCCCAATTATTAATTTATATCCAGATCATAGAAATAAATATCTGATTAGGTCGCTGTATTAGAAGAGAAAACACCTTGTTTAAAATAATTATTGATTTCCAGAGTGAAACAAACATGTTCACAGTTCAAATAACACAAACAGATTCCTGTGTGTTCAATCTGCTGCTGCTTTAAGATGACCTCTGGACCTCATCCAGACACACTTGGCACCAAGACCAGAGCCTCTCAACAAGAGCTGCTGCTGAACCCAGCAGGAAGAGCCTCTGGAAAGTGAGAAACAGCGGATCAGGAAGACGGAAATGTGCCAGCCATGGGAAATCGTTAACTCAAGGTCCTCCTACAAAGTTCTGCCGCAACTTTAAACTCCACTGCAGAGCTGCCTCCTTACACATCAAAGGTCGAGTTTAATAGCCTCAAACTGGTTTGAAATGAGGTTTTAGACAATAAATGTAAAGGTTTAAAATATTTAAGGCCAGGGCAGAATTAAAAGGACCCGAGGGAGAAGATGGAGACCTGAAAAAAACCTGAAAACGTAAATCTAACAACGGTTCTGCACATCTGTGCCTCTTCTTCCAGCATTAAGCAGAGAACGGCTCTGCAGCAACCTCAGAGAGATCCTTGCTCTATTTATAGACTCTGATCCCGCTTTAAAAATACATCAGCTGATGATGAAACTGGGCGCAGCATCATACGTCCCATGAAAGTGAGCAGAATCACCGAACGACCCTTAATGGAAGCTAAGCACGTCTTCAGCCGCGTTCAGAGGCAGCGAGTTCTACGCTCTGGACTCAAAGAGTAGGAACTGGACGGTGGAGAGCGCAGAGATGGAGCCTCAATAGGGATCATAGATGAGAAGTTCAATGAATCATTAGAGTGTCTCCTCCCAGTGGGATGTTTCCATGATGAAGCTGTGAAATGTTCTGAATCCCAATATGAATGTGTGTGAAACTTAAAGAAAGAATCCAATGGTTTTCATAGTCGCAATCACGGAGGAGGAAGATCCGAGAGGAAACATAAATTACAACCAACATCAAAAAAGTCACAAATTTCCATGAACTGCTTGGATTAAATCTATATCTCATGACTGTAGCTGATTGTTAGAAGTCGACTGACCAGTTAATCCAGAGCTTCAAGCTCCAGTTAGACGCCCTCCTCATCCTATCAGACACCAGAACCGCATACGCTCTCTTCAGATGGAGGAAAATTTGAATCTCCATCACTTGACCTCCCTGACTAAAGCGTGTGACCCATTTGTCGCTTCTGTCATGTGTTCAGGCTGAGAGGAAGAAGTCATGCGACGGTTCCTCAGGGCTGATCTTGTGCTCTCTGTATGTTTCAGATGACCTGCTGCTGGCTTGGAGAAACAGATTCAACATGAAGAGGTGACATAGATCAGCGAAGGGGCGAAAATACTGGTTAGCTGATTGGCCTATGTTGGTGATAGACGGGCCAAATAAACCAATCAGATCAACGAAGCATATGACGTACTAACAGAGCGACGACGAAAACACAACCACAAGCCAGGCTACTCTAGCCTCCAGAGCAGTGTTTTGCTCTTCTTTCAGTGAAGAAATACTCTGTAATTCCGATAAAACTTGCTCGATAGCCACGCTAACGCTAGTTTCATCGGCTGAAGCCGCCATGTTCTTTAGACTGAACTGTCGCGCTTCTCGTTGCGTCACACCTCAACCCGCCTCAAAGCCAACGCTGATTGGACGTTCGTTTGGTGAACGGCTCAAAATTTTCTTTAACGGAGAGTCTCCAGACTGATCTGCGAGTGAAACCTTGAAAGCTCGCGAGATCAGGATGGTCTCACGAGGCTAGATTTCTCCCAATCATCAGTGAAGGAATGGTCAGTTGGAAGACTAAAGGGGTTAAAAGGATGTTAAAGCTATTAAACCGCCTTCAGCAGCAGCAGGTTGGACTGTTCGCATAAAGCTGGATGGATCCAAACCTTCATGTCATTCATGCTAAATTCTGACCCTATCAACTGAATAATTTTGCTGCTTAAAGGGGAACACCGTTTTTTTTTTTTACATTGGGCCCTGGATTTTACATTATTCCATCATGTTCTACTCACCCATATGAGTTTGGTGTCATTTGAAGCCGTTCTGAAGATAATAACGGAAAATCAAGGGCCCAATGTAAAAAAAGTAAATAAAAAAAAACGGTGTGCCCCTTTAAGCCGACAGTCAAAGCACGATAGGTTTTCCAGGCCAATTTCAGTATCTCGGTCTCAAAAGCAGCCTTTATTTCATGATCATAGATGGGATAAACACCTGGTGGTCGTCCGCTGCTATAGCTCATCTGCTCAAGGTTCCATATTTACACCTGACTTTCCTCCAGTGGAGCCTGCGTAGTTTTCCTTTAATATTTCCTAATCCCTGCAGTGAAACTTCTTTCATCCAACTCCTTTTAAAATAACATCTATGGAAGGATGTAACAATAGATGGCTGGAACCGAAGATAAACTATCTGGGACCAACTGGATGAGGTATCCAAGCAGCTAAACCCAAACAGACTGTAAACAGATGGGAGACTTCCTGCTGGGATGTCCTGTCGGCGATGCCCGGCGGTCAAACCTGCCCCAACATTAATCAGCTGTGTCACAGACTAAAATGTACATTCCTGTAAAAAACTCTCCTCCTTTTTCCTGAAATATTCATCAGGATTTATTACTCGACTCTCAGAGAGAGAGAGAGAGAAGCTATTTTTACAGCACAGAATCAGACCTCTGTAGATGAGCCAGCGTCTGAGGTGATCTATTCCCTCAAACAACAAGCTGATGTCAGTGTATTTATAGCCACCAGCAGTGTTATGAGGTAATTAAACCTGAATCATGAAACTCGTCTCCACGTTTCTTATGGCTGCTAAAATTTCAACCGGTTAAAGCTGAGATTTTTATTTTGAAGAGACGCCTGCAAGTAAAAACTGTCTTGATGAAAAAAACCTCTAGAAAATATTATTTGAGGGAACGTTACTGCTAGATTTGTCCAAATATAATTGAACTAATAATCTGGTAATCGAGTCCCTGACTCTGTATGTTCAGATTAAACTAAATCATCTTATGAGGAAGAAGATACTCGCTGCTCAGATTAGGTTAAAAGTCAACTTTATACATTTTCTGCCCAGGTTGACTAAATGCATAAAGTGTAAAATCTATATCTGTCTATCAGGGGCCCATCTCATAAAAAACGGCCGCCCTAATGAGTAGAATCAGACACTCTGGAAACTCTTCTATGGTAAAGAGTGTAGAACTACTCAGTTTCAGAACAGATGATAGAAATCAGGTAACTAAACTCAGCATCTAATTAACTCTGAGTTTAAAGCAAGCAGATAAGCAGCCCTAATCAATGCAGCACAGATTATGTGTCACCATGGCAACGACAGGACAGAATCATTTTAAATCTCAACGACGTTTTTAGATAGATGCCAATCCCTTTAACAGCTCAGTTTGTAGCCAACGCTCCCCAGGGCATAAGGAAGGAGAAGTAAAAGTGGGCGGAGCTCTTTTCTGATTGGTTCCTATATCCTGGGGGCGTGACCACAGACAGAGCTGTTAATTGGCAACTATTCCAAACAAAGTTTGAGATTCATCAAATATATTAAGATTTAAAATGTATAATTAGATGTAAGATTTAGTTATTAATTTAAGATTTAGACATAAATATAACATTAATAAATATAGAAATAGGATATGAAAGTAGATTTTAATATCTAGATTTATAGATATTTTCAAACAGAGATTTAACATTTCTTTTTAACGTTTGCCTTCAAATGTGAGAGATAAATCTCCATATATAAAAAAGTGTTGTAAAATACAGAAATTTGTTTTTACTCAGTCTTTACATTCTGTGTTTCATGTTCTGTGTGGGCACTGAATACGTGTCTCGGTGCAGAAGAGGCGGCGATTAATGATGTAATTCCCCCCAAAATTTCAAGTATATGTGGAGTAAGAATGTTGAGGTATGTCTGTTTTCAGTCACAGGCTAATGAGAGATAAGAATGAGTTCACTCAGCTTCCCCCATGGCACGAACAGGAGGACGGCTGTTGTGAGATGTTCCATCTGGCTAGTGAAAGATAGATTACCCTAAGAGAATATGTCCTTGGTGGGGATGTTTGTGTTGTAGGGGTGTAAATCACACCCATCATGGCGATTCGATTCAATATCGATTTCCTGACCCAACGATTCGATTATTTGATACTCAAGAATACACCACCATACGACTTGATTAATGCTTTTTTTTTTTTCACCTTACAGGCTAGACAATGTTTTACATTTGAAATAAATCAATGAAAGCTGTACTATCGCTATGCATTTTTTTTTTTAGAAACAACAGCAAATAACAGAAGTAGAACAGTTGCACTCCAACTATTCCTATTAAAACCTCATTCAATGATAAATAATAATACCCCTGGGTTATAGATTCTGAAAGGCTTTGCATCAAACGTCCCGCCCCCTCTGCAGACGCTCCGCTGCTCCTCTCCCAAATTGTAGCTGACCGCAGACAGTGCCGCAGACAGGAGGCCGGCTTGTTTTGTTTTTATGACCGAAATTGCGGAAAACAACTCGTGACTATTGACCCGCTAGAAGAGCGAGGTGCGCGAGAACGCTGGGACCCTTTTTCCACCTGGATCTCCGCTCTTTTTGGCCCTCATGTCCCTCCGTCGTCGGACTAAACTCGCCCCCACTTCCTCGCCGCCTCGGCCGTATCTGGACCCACAGCGTGTAGCGCAGACCACGCTTCAATATTGAGCATAAATCAAAAATGTCAAGCTCACTGCAACAGGATGATAACCAGGAAGCGAGGTAGGAGGGCAAAATAGGTTTAGCGCCACCGCAGCACGGGAGGGAGAATTACGTCCAGGCGCAAATGGATAAAAATAGACAGGAGGGAAAAAAAACATGAATGATTCTCTTGCGGACGCATCGATGCATCGGATCGTCGGCTGTTGGATCGATGCATCGATAAAAAACGATTATTATTTACACCCCTAGTGTGTTGGGAGATTTTGTATATATGCAAGAGAAAAAAGTAACCCGAGTCTGAGTTTTTCCTTGCAAAATTAGCTTTGTCTTAAATCCAATTAAATCAAATATTTTTATCAAAGCAAAGAAACATCTAATAATCCTTTCCATGTGATGTTCTCTGCAGGATTTGTGCTCCAATCTCAACAGTAAGGGCTCCCTAGCTGGGATTTACTCTAGATAGCCATTAACCCAGCTGTAAAACTCATAAACCTGTGATGTTTCACCATTTTTATTTTCCTGGAAATAAACTAATATAGACAATCTAAAAATGTTTTTTTTTTTATGGAGAATGTATGCTCTTTAAGAAACAAACATGTCAGGGCTGATTTAAATCAGATGGAAACTTGGAACGCAAATATTACCCTGAATAAAAATGATAAATTAGACTGGGCTATCTGATGCAAGCAGAGGCCTGACAGGAATATGTTTTAAGAGTCCTGAGTCAGCAGCCTGCAGAGGACCATTCAAGGACGGCGAGTAGCCTGAACAAAAGACACCGGCTGCTTCTTTACCTGAAGTACTACAGTACTGCTGAGGGTTTACGGCTCAGGCCTGGTTTCAACTGCAGAACTTTGGATTCGGTCACAACTCTCTAATCAGACAAACATTTGACTTCAGCTACTGAAATTCTCTTTACGGCTTTGAAGTAACGACACCTTTAATGTTAGAAGGTAAGGATGAACAGACATATCTGTTGTGTCCGAAAAACTACACAACCTCCCATAAAAACACTTAAGTAGACTCCTGCTGTCTGCGGCATCATCTAGCAGAATTTTTCTACGTTATCAGCACAGTGAGAGCAGGGATAAAGGTTGAACCCGGTCATCGTTTGCTGGTGACAATCTCCTTTTATTAAAGTCAGCAAGTTAGAAGCTGCTCCTTCCCCTTTTCTGCCTCGTCGTCTTGCTGAGGTCTGAACCAGAAAGTTCTGGTTCCGGTTCCTGATCAAACAAAAGTGAAAATCTAAAATATTTGTGTAGATTCTGCTTTGTTGGTGTATAAAGTTCTGCCCTCTGTGGGAAACTAGAGCAGATACTCAGAAATAAAGAGAACTGAAATCTTTCAGCTTCAGCAATTGGCTTTGGGTTTAATCACCAAAGTACACATTTAAAAACTAACGGAAAAGTCTTTGTTTTCACTGATTAGCAGCCATTGCTGTGGGAGGGGCTTAGGGTGCAGAGAGAAGCCCAGCAGAGAGGAAAGAAGTTCTGCACTAACTATCATAATTTATTATTAGCTCATTTATCAGTTTTTACTCATGGAGACTACTTAATTCACTCCTAAATTATGCAAAATACACCAGCTGATACTATTAATTATGAGGGTAATTCATGTTCAAAATAAAAGCATTTTAAATGTTTGACTTTGTTTTAAAACATTTGTTTCTGTACCTGAACATAAATTTTAAACCTCTTAAAGGCCAAATATTTTTAGGAGCCATTAATTTACCATTACATCAATCCTATCAGAACAGAGAGGAAGACAAAAAACCAAAACATTCTCAATAATTTTTTCCTATCAAAAATAATTTTTGGCACTTATGAAACAGCAGCCGCAGAAAAACCACAACTGATTAATTTTAAAAACGTCTCAGAGCGCAGAAGCTGGAGGTGTTTTTTTCCTGCCTGCTTTTAACTGAAAACATCAAGCAGCAGCGGCGGCGGCGGCGGCGGCGGCAGGGTGACCAGCTCTGGTCGCTGAGCCGTGATGAAGTCATTGCTTTTTAAACAGAGCTCTATTGATTTATGCATCACAGCAAACGAGCAGCACCGACACTCTGCCTCAGCGGCCGATAAAGCGGGACAGAAACCGCCAACAAACTGCACAGCCCACACTTTCCTATCAGCTGGGGGTGTTTGTGTGGGTTCAGGACAATTAGATCAATTCATACTTTAACAGGATAGTTTAGCTCCTTTATAGCAGCTTCTCTCAGCCTGAGAGGACATCCTAACGCCTGGCCCACATGCTCTGCAGGAATGAGACACCATTAAAGCAGGAGATAAACTAATGACCCATTAGAACAAAAATATTTCACTTTACCTCATTTACAAGTAGTGGATATTTTTCCATGATCCCGATTTCATCTGAAAGATGTTATTTTATTGTTTTTCATAAAGGAACTATGCAGAAAAAGTCAGAAATCTGCTTGATATTTATTTAAATCTTGTTTTAATCACAGCATCTGTCGATTCCAACACTAAATCTCATGTTTGGTTTTAACTGAGTGCTCTTGTAGTTTGTTTAGTGATTCTTCAGAAATGTGGCCTTTGTACCTGCTAGCTTCTTCTGTTTCCGTGACATCTCCATAAAAACTGACACCTGGGGAGCAGAAACTTCCTCTATATGTTACGAGTGGTGGTAAACTCACTTTTTATGTTTATTTGACCTCCTTTTAGCTCAATGTTTGACTCCTTCAGTTAGTAAACTGCTGATTAACACAAAAACGACAGACATTTCAGCTTGGTTTACTTTGATGAAACGGTCTAGATCGGTGGCAATTATGTACAAAC
Source organism: Cyprinodon diabolis (assembly GCA_030533445.1). Classification (NCBI taxonomy): domain Eukaryota; kingdom Metazoa; phylum Chordata; class Actinopteri; order Cyprinodontiformes; family Cyprinodontidae; genus Cyprinodon; species Cyprinodon diabolis. The sequence continues at coordinate 8,495,458 of CM060078.1, read as the reverse complement.
TCCTTTATGACATTTTCAGTTTAGTTTGTTTAATTAAATGTAACGATCAATAAACGTTCCATCTTTTTAGACAAATCCATAAGTTGGTAAATATATTAACAATATAGTACATTAATAGTATCATATTTTTTTACAATTTTTTTCAGGACTCTGGAGTTTTAACATGGATTGTTTTTGAATTTTCCACATTTAATAATAACAACTGAGCTTTATTGATCTCACATTGGAGAAATTAACTGTCTGCATTTAAGCCATCGCCTTCGGGGAAGCAGGCTGCCACTGTGTGGCGCCCGGGGAGCAATTTTACCCAGAACAACATATACTTTTCTTTTTCTTTAAAAATGTTGACTCCTGCTAATGACTTCGTCAAATAAACTCATTTTGAAAACCTGAAAAAAAAAAAAACCTTTTCCAACCTCTGAAATCACTTCTGTTTTTTGTTTAAAAGTCAGGCATCTTAAACCCTGTCATGTTTCCTCTTTTACTTAGGATCTGAAAAAACAAAACAAAAAAAAAAAAACAATGGAGCAAAAAAACAACAAAAACACCCCCACAAAAAAACAGGAGCTTCTAAACAAACGGGAATAAACCAAAAGATTTTCCATTAAGGCCAGTTTAAAAATTAACTGCAGTAAAGCAGAGTTTAAGGCAAGGAAAACATAAAAAAAGAAAAAATAGGAAGGCAAACCATTCAGAACTTAAGTATTTAGCTGAATAAACATTTTATCAACCTTTGATGCTATATGTTAAATCAATGTTTAAACTTTAAGGACAAAAAAAAAAGAAAATTCAACAGTTGTTCAGGATGCCTCCATCTTGTTGACATCTGGTATAATCTCTGACCCGTTTTCAATCATTTAAAGTCAACATAATGTGAAATCTGTGCTTAGAGCAAATAGAAAAGGTTATCTCTGTTATCTTTTCAAACTCACGCACATTATTGCACCTCAGTCTGGTACATTTTTAAAATGATTGTGCACTAGGGGTGAGTAATGGCATGGGTGTTGTGATACGATACTTGTGTAACAATTCGATACCATCACAATATTGCAATATCACTATATTGTGATATTTATCCCAGCTATCAAAATTAAATGTATAGATAAAAAAGCAAGTGCTGTATATGTTCATCCGAAGATATTGATCATTTAATTATTTTGGTATCCATGCTGTTTGGGGTTTGAGTCAGTCCGCGTCTTCCACTCTAACTGCCTTAAATACAAATACGGCGCCGCGCCGCACAGCTAAAGGGCTCAATGGCGCCATTGAGCAGTGTGGCGGTGCAGATGCAGCCCATTTTCCCTTATTGTTTTAGGTAAAAAATATATATATATTTTTTTAAATCAATACTAGAACTGAACGATCGATATTATATTAGGAAGCCGAATATCACGATATATTGCCACATCGATTTTTTCAGGTTTGAATATGCGTGTTATCACAGATTACCAGTTCGAGCTTCAAAGTTTCAAACAAAATATCAGTTCAGAGGTCACGGATTAGCGGACCGCGATCCGGACCCAACCCGATTTAAAACACTTTAAATTACCCCATGTTGGCCGTGGACAGTTTCTAACTTCACTTGCGCCGCTTCTCCAGTTAATACGGTAAAGCCCTGGGGAGCGTCCGGCTCCAGGCTGCACGTGATCCAAATGAGCCAATGAGCTGTCAGTCTGGGTTGCTGCTGCTGCTACTTTTAGACACAGCAGGCAAACCTGTGGCAAGCCGGGCGATGGGAAAGAAGGAGAAGACGATGAGAAAAAGAGAGCAGAGAAAGTGTGGACTGCTGGAAGAACTGTGGTGAACTGGTGAAAGAAAAGTGAAATGGCGTGCTCAAAGATGACCCTGCACATTTAGAGGATGTTTGGCTCAACCTGCTGCTGTGAAGCAGGATTCTCCACCATGAACAGAATCAACAATAAATCTGGATCCAGGCTCTAAATGAGCACCTTGATATGTGCTTGAGAATGGCTTAGTCTCCGGTTAAACCCAGGTTTAAAGCCTTGCAGGGCAGCCTAAAGCCCACTGCCAACATTAAGACAGGAAAAAGAAAGAAAAGAACAAACGATCAGTTCAGGGGTTTGAGAAAGTGTGTGAATCAGGAAATTATCTATATACCAAACTGAACTATTGTTCTTCATTTCAAAAAACTTTCACACTTTCGATGTTTTATTTTTAAATAAATGTATAACATCAATGCATAAAAAACTGCTTTTTCTTTCAGTGTTAATTTTTAAAGTAACAGATTAGAATTAAAAATATCTCTGGACCTTAACTGGTTAAATATTTTCTTTATTTTGACCCCCCTAATTAGAAACTGTCGGAGAAAGTGACACATGTTACAGGATTAGCAGACTTCCTTGGACTTACTGGCTTCTTCATGTGAGAAATAAGTCAGCATGCCTCGCTGCTACCTGCTCCCACAAAGAGCCCCAGGACTTCAGGGTGTCACACTCACCAAGTCCGCTGATCTCCTGCCGACTGTTTAGTCGGTTCCTTTCGTCGGCGATGGCCTTCAGCATCTGCTGCAGGGAGCCGTCCAGCTCTCCGTTCTCCTCCTCCGCGGGCCCGACAGCCTTACACAAACCGGGGAAGGACGCCATCTCCGAGCTGGGATCATGACAGTCCGGGCTAAAAGCAGCCCACGGTACCGGTTCACGGCAGCTTAGTGACGGCTTGAACGAGAACCAGAGAGGGAGAGAGGGACACCGGGGATACCCCCCGGTTCTTCTTCAAATCACCTCCGGAGAAGATGGCTTTTAAAGCGGGAAGGGGCCGTTGGAGGTCAGGACCAGAGCGCTCCGCCGCCGCTGCAGGGTTATCGCAGACAGATCCATCCACAGAGGGAGATCCTGCTACTTCTGTTGTTCCGATCAGCTGGAAACACCCGGAACACTTCCGGTAACATGAAGGCCTTAAAGAGACAGCGCAGCTCAGAGGCGCAGAAACTCCACCTGGACCAGAAACACGCAGAGATGTGACAGAAGAGTCTGTCACCGGTTCAATCTGGGGATATAGAAGCAAAGAGCCCGCCTGAATAAAAAGAAAATACATAAATTAACATGAAAAACGCAGCAGTGCCAAAATAGAGCACAGAAAATTGATTAGTGCAGCTGGTTGAGGGCATTAAAAAAAGTATTGAAAAAATTCTGGATATAAAACATAAAAGTGAATATGTGCAATTTAAGACTATTCCTTTAATATAAGACTTTTGGTATAGTTTTATACAAAGCTTTTCACAATCAAAACGATAACTGTTAGCAAAAAGAGATTTGAATGATAATGTATTTAGAACAAGGGCGTAGGTTTGATTTGAACTTTGGTAGGGACACTATCAGTCGGTTGTCATTGGTGCTATGCAATATGCATGTCCTTTTTTATGCACAGTGTGAGGATCCGTACTGATAAGAGGAATTCATTGTTAAAAGAGAAAAGCATCATTTTGCTACATTAATAAAAAATGTATAAGCACTACACTCATTAGATGCTGTTTATTAATGTTTGAAGTATCACCGGCTCTGATCAGTGTGGAATTAGGACTGTTTTCCACTTTGAAAATGGTTTCATTTGAACGACTAAGAGAGAAGGTAAATACAGTATTTTCTTCTGAAGATATAGAATTGTGCAGAGTTAAATCCCACTCTTATATTTTACCTACTATGCTCTCTCTGTATCAAGCAAAATAATACATTCATTAAAATATTAACTTCACTATAAAAGTGGAAGATCTGGGCTGTAGTTACTCTGTGTAGCCCATTTCATGTATTTTATCTGGGACTGAAAAAATGAATCGTATTAATTGATTATTTCAATAATCGTCAACTAATTTAGTGAGTGATTCATCATTAACTTTAGAATAGAGACTCTAAAACATAATAAAAATGTAAAATATACCTTTCTCCGACAGAGCAACCCACTTAGATCAGTAATTATACCAAAATTTTAAAAATACAACATATATATATAATATATAAGATAAAAAAATGTTTTTGTCTGTCAATATTCTTCATCCAGAACTCATCAAGAGGAAATATTTTAGTATCACCTGGTTTATTTAGACATCACCTGAAGCACTGAAGGGCCAGCTGCTTCACCTATAAGCTGCCCTGCATCATTATTACTGGATATCTGTGTTTCCTACAATCATATAATGTATAAGTGCATTTTTAATAGTAAAGGATTAAATGTAACACAACCTTTTATCATTTTCCTATATTGCCACTGCCTGACTGTTTAAATAGCTCCTTATGTCTATTTTCTTTTTTAGTGGCATCATCTACAAACACAACACTGAGCATGAGCCTAAGTGTATTAAAATATAAAATCACTTTTAACAATTATAAAAGACAATATAACACTATCTTATCTGTAATTTAATAATATCCAAAATAAACAGTCAGATTCAAGCATTTTTACCAGACATTAATGTTTGTACTAATTTACTATAGACTGTGTGGAAATCTATGTAAGATAAAATCAATGTTAATATTCTTCCTCTGTTAGTTCTTGTCTTTATCCTATTTCTAGAAGTATAAATAGTCAATTAAATTATTATTATTATTATGTGGAACCCTAATTATGCTTTTTAAACAAAAAATAGCAGATGTTTAGGCACCATTTCTTGTTGTTATAGGCTACTCTATAAAAGAAATAACACCTGCTAATAATTATACCTGAAAGAGTCATCAAAAAATGAAAACAGTAATAGCAACTAAATATCGGTAAAAAGGAAACCCTCACATGTTCTTTCTTAATTGGCTGTGGCTAAGAATCAGAAATGTTGATGGCTTACAGCCTTTATTTGCCCATTTTTCTAGCAGTCTTCAGAACTCCTGGCTGACTCGGAATATTTCGTTTTAAAAAAGAAAAAAAAGGTTTTTGTTTTTTAGTGCACATGATATTCCTTTTTTTTTATTGGGACTAGTTTTGCAGCCTAATATTAATTGCAGTAACCGCGGCATTCTAGTGTGAATAAATTTTCAATGTTGTGCTCCAAGCACAGACGGACAAGAAAACAGCCTATCAAGGAGAGAGAAGGCGGGACCTAAGGCAGAACAACCAATGAGAGTGGAGTTAAACAGCGCAGCACAGTTCCATGCGCTGCTACGTGAAAGAGACAGGAGAGACCAGGCAGAGGAGCTGCGAGAGGAAAAGAAGCCACTGCTGCAACAACTACTGCTGTAAATTATAAACATGTTGCTCACATCCAATTATTGGTAGGGACAATTAGGTCGGTTCAAAATTTTGGTAGGGACATGTCCCTATGGTCCCTATGCAAACCTACGCCCATGATTTAGAAACAAATTAATGATTAAGCAAGCAGGAGTGTTACATCCAGACCATGAGCTCCAAACGTCTTTAGTTTTCTAAACGCAAGTTCTAAACAGGGCAACTGCTATTAATATAACTTATAAAAGACTTTACTCTATGATCTTTAAACGGATATTTTATACTTTATGAGTGAAAGTTTGTGTATTGAAAGCAGGGCATAATAAAAACTTTATTTTAAGAACAGAAATGTGGATTATTGCTAACTAATTTCGCCCTAAAGTCACTAGAGATTTATATTCATGTACTTTAACCAGAAAGCAACATACTTTCTTGGTGAACGTAAACTTTAAGCCAGTTTGAATATTTTTAGAGCCCTTGAACTCCCTCCTCCTAACGGTTTGTTTCCTTTTCCAATATGGCGGACAAGTTGACATGTTCAGGTTTAATTTGAGGATTGATTTAAACCAAGAAGAGTCCTGATTTAAAACGTTGTACACCGAATTCAAAGGTTAGAAAGCAGTTAGCACTAAAGGTCCAGTTAAGCTAAGCTTATTCCCTCCCCGCCCGTTAAAAAACCAGCTATTGTGAACTTTGAAACCATGAATTCAGCCAGTAGGTTACCTGGAAACTGTTTACATGCCAGAGGTAGATCTGTCAGTTGAAAGGAATCGCATTTTATGACCACTAACGAAGCTCGACGTCGCACCATGACAAACCCCGCCCGCCTGAATTACACCTTTCTTAAGCTCAAACGCCCTGGTTTTAAACGAGCCCACCCTTATTTTCCAGACAAAAGATAACGTCATTTGTAACGGTCTCCTGACACAAACGAGAGAAGAAAACCAGGATTTTTTTTTATTATTTGCAATTAAAGCAGCTCGTTCTCACATCTCAAGTAAAAGCCTCTATGTCCAAATAAAATCAAAAGATTGAATGTATTACATTTTTATACATAATACATATTAAATCCAGCTGAAAAACGTGAGATCAGAGGTAGATTGAACTTTATATACAAATGGCTTCTAAAGGGAAAATTATGAATTCATTTATATTTCAAAGCTAAGCATTTAGAAATCTTGAAATTAACAGATATGGCTGAATATTGATGGTAGAGGTATGGTATGCAACAGAAAAACATAAAAAAAAAGGTTAAACATACTTGATAAAAGTAAAACCTGGTCATAGTTCACACAACTACTTAATATTTAAACACTGATTTATTTAACCATTCTGCTTCATTCTATCTCTATTCTCCCACTCTGCAGAATCTGTTAGTTCAATCTTTAACGTTCTGCTCTCTCTGCTCTTTCTCATAGTAGCTTCATCTGGTCTGTTCCTGTTTGGCTGTGACTCCATCCTGGAGAGAAATATCAGCTGTGCTGCTGCCATCAACACCTTTGTTTATAGATGTTAGAGCTCAGCCTGTTTTCCAGTGTGGTCCTGTTTCTCTGACTGTGACTAACTGGATGTGCTCTCTTCATCCTCTGGCATGGGAGCTGGCTCGGAGCTCGTCTGCCTGGCTGTGTGTTTCCTGGACGGTGCCGCCTATCACAGCTGCTTTTTGTATCTCTGCTTCTGTCTCCTTGAACCCCAGTGGGCCTCAGCAGATGGCCGCTCACACTGAGCCTGGTTCTGCTGGAGGTTTCTTTCTGTTCAAAGGGAGTTTTTCCTCTCCACTGTCGCTACAAGCATGCTTAGTGTGAGGGATTGCTGAAGAGTCAATGCAATCAACTGGTTTTCCATATATAGAAAACTTTGAATCAATCTGACTGGATGATTTGAAGAAACATAGACTGTAAAATTGAATATCTTAATAAAAGATTGAGCGGTGAATATATGGTTCAAAGCTTTGTCTGCAACGATCAGCAGAGAGCTGCATAGGTTTGTGTACCTCCTAAAATTATTTTTTCTAAGAAACCCCCAAAAATCCCTCAAAATATCCCTTCTAACCTGTTAACTCCTGGGGATATCCTAGGAGGAACTGGAATGCATCGTTTCCATGGGTTTCCTTCTTGGATCTGTTACTTCCATGATCCATGTTCCCCTAAGACTTGGATATTTAATGGATGAATCCATATTATTCGTGAAAATTTATGGATTTTATACAAACCACACTTATTTAAAAAAAATCCTAGAATTAAACAATGTTTTCATCCATAAATTTGCAGATTTTATTTGAAGATATTATAGAATAGACCTAGATTTATCCATTTTACTTAAGCTGTCAAACTTAAACATTATTATCTTGGAGCTTAATATATAACAAATGAACATGTTTTACCTGAATACAAAAATATAAAGCTTTGAGTTTTTTTGGTGGCAAAAAGAAAAAATACTTTTTTCACATAATCTGCCAGAAAAACACATTTTGATTCAGTTTAATTTGTAAAACTGAGGTGATAAACAAAATTTGAGTCTATGAAATGGTCCCATCCGAGTTAGTTTGTTGTGTCAATCATCTGGAGGAAACATAAGGGTTGAAAACTTTAATAACATCTTCCACCTTGATTCATTTTCATCAAGGTTTTTAACTAATTATTCTTCTGTTATTTACAGACAGTCAGAGATTAGAGGTTTAAGTTTCAGATGAGCGTTCCTTCTTTTATAAACACATTTCAAAGTATGTTTAGGCTTTTTTAGTTAAGAACTAAAGGTGAGAATTAAATAAAATACATTTTTTCTTCACTCTTCCTTTTTTATTTTCTTATTGTGTAGTTCTGGGATCAACACTCAGATGAATCCTCTGCGGATGTCTGACGGTCTTCCTCCTGCTGGTCTGCGGAAATCCAAACGAGGTCGTCGCACGGCGGGATCCAGAAGCGGTCCGATGGGGTCGTAGCGAGGGTGGGGCAGCAGGTTAGGCGGGAGGTTGGGTCTCTGATCGTAGTCGCCCCCGATGATCCCTGGCAGCGGAGGGAAGAGGGGGCGGGGCACTGGAGTGATGATGTCACGTAAAGGGTAGGGAGGCAGGGAGTAGGGACGAACGGGATGTCGGAGCTCCGAGCGGAGCTTAAAGGACTTTTTATAAAGCTGGAAGGATACAAAGGGAAAAGATCAACAAAACCAAATCAATCATAAAAGGAGAATTAAAACTTAGCTAGATATTAGATATTAATAGTCAATCTTTATTTTAATGTCTTGACTTTTTAATATATCTGAGGTTTCCAAATATTTCTATCCAAGGCCCCAAAGCAGCTCCAATTCCTGCCTGAGACCTTCTACTGCATAACCCTGCACTGCAAGCTGGATCGTCACGAGATCTGACTTTTCAGTCTCATAACAAGACTCCCGCTAATACGTCCGTCTGGAAACAACCAGTGAGTTGGATGAAATAAAATGCCAGCAGTGTTTTTTAGGGCGGGACATGTAGGAATGACAACAGTCAGAAGGGCCTTGCCAGGGCGTTACAAACATGGCTACGCTGGAGGACCCTTAGTTAATACAGCAATGTAATCGGTATTAGTTGAAATAGCGACAATTTCTCGTTCAAAAAAGGGAGCAAATAGAAGCATTTTGGGCATTTGTAGATGTGGAAGCTGTATGTGCTTTTCTTCAAACAGAATTTGGAAAAAGTTTGATTTATCAACCGACTCCACCAGTTATGAAAACACTCAAGAAGCAGCAGATGAATCCTATTGTGATCCTCGTGTCTCCGTCAGTGGCTCTTATAACCAAGTTGCCGAAGCTATTAAGTCTGAAACCTCAAGATTGCCAGTTACGACTGGCTGAAATTGTATTATGGAAGGCGGGTACTTGCTGGCACGTCACCCAATCAGCTCAAAGTCCTGTACTAAACGTCCCTCCTTTTCACGGACAGACTGAACCGCAGCCATCCCAGATTGATAAAGTAGAACTCAACTCAGTTCTACATAGAAAAATCCCTTTGAGTCGATTCCTTCCCGCCATGATCGCTACCCCAACCCCTTTACAGGAAAGCAGAAGACCTCGCCTATTCAGCCACATAAACAATTCAACACGTATGGGGCATTGCAGGCTAACAAAAAAAGCTAAACGACCCCCTTTCCAAAGGGGCGGACCTGTTCATCCGTTTAATTTGGATGTTTTCAATACAGAAACAAGGGTTTGATGGGCTACTTTATAAAACCAGTGGATTGTTTTTTAACCTTTTTAAGGAATGACTGTGACCTGGATGACTTAGAATCTTCACCAGCAAAAATCTACTTCTAGAAATTTTTTTTCTTACTGTTGTTTACTGTTCAATATACATCAGTTGTTTATCATAAAAATACCAGCGGACGTTAGGATAAGGTAATGTTTTCAGCGGTGTATCAGATTCTCTCGCAGTTAAAATCTTTCCAACAAAGTCTTGACTTTAAGAAGAAAACAAATGCAGCAAATCTCTCTTAAAGGTGTGTTTAGGTGGGGTGGGATGGTCTGGCCTTAATGTCTGTCTGATCATGTCTATTTTTTATCTGAATGACTAACAGTTCAGATTGAAATCCCCTTAGTTTGTCATCTAAATATAATATTTTTTAAGTAATATATTAATTATTAAAACAATATTAAATTATCTATAAAATACTTGCAAAAAAATGATTCTATTTTTTCATTTTTGCAAAATCTTTTCTGAGGTTCCCTCTAGTGCCCCCTGGTGGCTATCAATTTGAAAACACCTATGAATATGAAATCAGTTATAGGCCATACTAAAGATAAAAATATCAAAAGTAATATAGCATAATTTTTATTTTTAAATTAAATCTTTCTATATTGATGAATATAATGTTTCTTAAAAGCTGGAGTTATTTAACATTTTGATTCAATATTTAAGATCCTCATAGCGGATGATATAATGACAACAGTAAATTATATAATTGCAATGGAGAGAAAAAACATTAGACATTAAACATCTTAACCTGTAAAGATATGGAAATAAATAGTTTGAAAGGAGAGATTTTGACAAATAGACTTTCTCCTCCAAGCTTTTCACACTTCACCAAAAACTCCCAATATAGGATTAAAATGACTTAATAATAATTTAAAGGGTTTAAATGTCTGTTTGAAGAAATGTTGCTGCAGAGTTTCTCACCTGTTTCCAGTCGGTGTCTCTGGATCGGCTGCGATCTGGATCTGAAAATAAAAATATAGAAAAACAATAAATCAAAACAAATAATGGCTGAAAGAAATGTTTTTTGCACATAAAATAATTTAGCAAAATCTACTTTTATTGATGTTTTGATTCAGAAAATAAATACATTTTATAAAAGTAAATAAGGGATTAAAAAAAAACTTTTTTTTAAATTTTAACCTTAAATTCTCTTAAAAATCAAAGGTTAAAATAAAAAAAAATATATATCTTTTTTTTTTTTTTTGTTAGCCTTAGAAAATGAAGTTAATTCCTATTCCTTCTTTAAAATATCTGAGGTAGGATTTAAAACCAACCATCATCTTATCCATCAAAACTTTAATACTGAAACTGTAAACTCTGGTGTTCAACTATGATTTAATAATGATTGTTGGACAAACGGACGTTTTTCAGAAGGAAACCACTCTGGAGCTTAATTGCCAACTAAAGAGCAAAAAAAAAAAACTAGGGTTTTAGTTCAAAGTTCTGGTTTATGGACTCTTACTTGAGAAGTCCCGAAGGTAAAGGTGTTTCCAGAGCGTGGAGTCTGACGCGGCGGCGTTGAACTGCCAGCTGGCCGCTGACAGTCTCACCACGGAGCGGACGTCCAACAGCCGCAGGACCCGGAGGAGGAGCTCAGGAGGGAGAGCCTGCAGACCGAACACCACTGGCAGAGCCATCGCTGAGAAAACACACCACCAACGTCACTTTGCACCCTGTCTCCTCTACGACTGCTTTAGCTTCGGTAAATCCAGAGTTCAGTTTTGGTTTTTGACTTGGTTACCTTCTCTAGCTGCAGCGATCAGAGGGTACGCCAGCTGGTCTTTGAGGATGCGGGAAAGTTTCTTTAGATGCTTGAAGGCCGCAGCTGCGTTTTCTCCTGGGCGAAAGCAGAGAGGGTTAAACACAGACAGACGGTTGGACAGTGGTCTCTTTAAAGCAGCCAATCACAGCTGTACCTGGCCACTCGTGAGTCACGTAGCTGGATGGGTTCAGCTGTAGCTTTCGAGTTGTGTCGATGCTTTCAGTCACTTTTAGAACAACTGCAACCAAAGAAAAGGTAAAAAGAGACAGATTTAAAAAAACTGAGTCGGTATAAACCGTTAAATTAAAACATATTCCTATGAACTGAAGGAGGAGACAGAATTTACCATTAATGACGAGCAACGGGCCCATTCCCACAGCCACCACAGACACAAGACTGTCTCCACATAGATGATGATTGTACTGCAGCCTATAAACTCCACCTGCAGACCTCCATCCTACAGGCATCTCCCCAGGCTTCAGCTCGCTGCCCTGGACACAGAAATGAGGTGTGATTCACCCGCAGAGGAAAACAGAAACATCCTTGTACCACTGCTTCACCTGAGGAGTGAACCCAGTCTCCAGCATGAGGAGATGCGCGGCCACCATGATGGCGTCGTTAGGGCAGGCGACCTGAGCCGTGTGGTAGAGGAGCTCCAGAGAGAGAGGGGCTTCACCGTCCTCTGCCTCGCTGCACAGCATGGGCTCCCAGACTGGGGGGGCTGCTTCAAAGTCCTGCAGGTCAGAGGTTTGCGGGGGGGGCGTCGGTGGTGCAGAGGTGCTGCCACCACTGCTGCTGTTCTGTGGCTGAACAGGAACAAAAAAACACCAATAAATGGAGAAAATAAGCTGAATCTGGTTCAGTCTGAATGTCTTCTATCAGTTATCCGTCCAACTGAAAGTGTGGAAAACATTTCGATTCTATTTTTTTTAATAAAAAGAATAATAATTCAAAAAAGAAAAGGATGATGCAGGGGGATGAAAAGGAAAGTTTCTGTTGTTCCGGAACCTAAAACTGATGATTCCAGGCTTTCTATGGATTAGTGAATGCTTCACTGAACGACAGCTTTTATTTGACTGCAGTTTTAGGTGAAAACCGAGACGACGCTCGTTATTAGTCAGGACTCTGGAAAAAAAAAAAAACTGGAGGTGGAAAAAACATCCTCGCTCCATGAAGCCTCAGAGGAGATGAACTTCATTTTGACAAATAAAAAACTGTATGAATACAGCCAGGCCAGATTAGACTGAAATTTATAACTCTGGGTGTCTTCATCACCCCAAACTTTATGGCACTTTATAGTTTTTTATTATAAATACTAGTTTCATTACACTGTGTATGCTAGCTGGACTATAAGTGGGCCGGAGGAAGGAGAGAGTGTTTAAGGATACTGATCAAAGTTGTTTTAGTTTTGTATAGGATGATTATGGAGCTAAATTGGTGGCATAAAATTTGTAAAAAAACAAACAAAAACAAAAGTTTGTTCTTAAAAAACAAACAAACAAAAAATCTCTCTCTCATACTAAAGAGAGAAATAGATAGTTAAAAAAAGTTTTTTTTTATAGAACATTAATGATCTCTTAAAGACATTTCAAGGTCCAAGTTGCAAACTAAAAAAACAAAATCCTTCTGAAAAAAAAAATTACAATAATTTTCTTGCGAACAACCTATTATTTTGCAGGTATAAATGTTTTCTTTTTGTGACAAAATTTTCTTTTGTGTTTAAATGTTTTTCTTTTAAACAAACTATTTTCTATGGTTTACTATAATTTATTTTAACAAACTGTATGGCTCCAATTTAAAGCTGATTTATGCTCAGAAACCAGGTCGTCTGCGTGTGTCGCAGTTAACGCAGATATGCCCCGCCCCTTTCAGCAGATGCTCCGCTGCACTTCTCCAAAATTGTAGGTGACTGCAAGCAGTGCTGCAGACAGGAGGCCTCTGATTGGTCAAATTTACATCCACTCTACACTATTCGTATTTCCTGTTTAGTACCTTAGCAGCTTGTTTTGTTTGTCTGGCCGCCATTGTGGAAAACGTCTGGTGAAGATGGAGCAGCTAGCAGAGCGAGGTGCGTGAGAACGCTGGGACCCTTTTTGCACCTGGATCCCCGCTCCTTTTGGCCCTCATGTCCCTCCGTTGTCATACAAACTTGCCCCCACTTCCTCCCCGCCTCGGCCGTATCTAGACCCACAGCTAGTTCCTGATTGGCCCTCTGGCGTTTTGGCGTGGAATAACAGAGCGCAGACCACACTTCAAAATTGGGCATAAATCAAAAATATCTGCCACAAGCTCACTGCGACACAAAACTTTTCTTTCATGTTTAAATGTTTTTCTTTTGAAGAAAAAAATTTTCTCAGCTTTGACTATAATCTTTTCTAACAAACTGTATAGCCCCAATTTACCCCGGCAGATGCTGATTAGGTCCAGAAGATGGACGTTGTATACCACCATTCTTTGTATTCTCCAAATACCTGAAGGAGGAAATTTTGAGAAATAATCAGAGCCAATCTGGATCACATTCTGATGGAAGATAATTAACCTCAACATGCAGCCAAAAGCTACGTTCAAACTGCAGGCCTTAATGCTCAAAACCCATTTTTTGTGAAATCAGATTGTTTTGCGTGGTCGTTCACATTTCCAAATATATGCGACTTGAGCGTGCTCTGGGTTCACTAGGGATGAGTATCGGCATGGGTGTTGTGATACAATACATGTCACGATACTTGGGTCATGGTGCGGATATTATCAAGATAATGTAATATCACTATATATTGCAATGTATTTCCCAGTTATCAAAATTAAATGTAAAGATAAAAAGGCAAGTGCTGTTTATGTTAATCAGAATCCATGTTGTCTGGAGTTTTAAGTCAGTCTTCCACTGTTGCTGCCTGAACTACAGGAACGGCGCTGCTCTGCACAGCAAAAGGGCTTCATGCCTCCATCTTCCAAAATGACTGTGCAGAGGTAGCCCATTTTCCTTCATTGCTTTAGATAGATAAAAAAAAAAGATTGATATAAGAAACTGAAGATCGATATTATATTGGCCAGATAAAAAAATCACAAATAAGGCCCCGTCCACACGAAGCCGAACCCTGGCCTAAACGCACACATTTTTCACCAAACCAGCCTCTCATCCACACGAAGCCGGCGTTTCAGGGGTCTGTAAACGATCTTTTTTTTATTCAGCCTTCAGAGTGGGAAGATTTTGAAACGCCGTTTTCGCGTTTCCATCTTTAAGCTCTAACCGCATTTTTTTTTTTTACACGCATGCGTCATAGCGTCGCCTCTAAACACGCATGCGCGACACAGTATCACAACAACAATGGCGCCGTACTGTGTTGAATGGTTGCTGCTCATGCTACTCACCCTGCTGTCGGGCTTACAACAGAATCTTCTTCTTCTGGAATATCTCCAGGAAGAACAGAGCAATATCGACCACATATTTCAGCACCTGAATTTGACTGAACCTAGAAAATGGACCCGCAGGGCAACCATGTATAAATATTAGTGCGCATGCCCAACATTTCGTCGCCTATTTTTGCTTTGGCACCACAGCGCCACTTACAGGCCTGGCATACATTTTGCAGCGTTTTCATGCATTCGTGTGGACGATCACATTTATTTTACGTCTCCGTCTTTACGACAAACGTTCTGTAAAATATTAGCGTTTCGTGTTCGTTTTGACTTCGTGTGTACGGGGCCTAATATCGCCAAATCCATTTTTTCCACAAAAATGGATGGTACTACTGGGGCACATCTAGTAATCTTTCATTTCTTTTCCAACCGGATCCGGTGCATAAATAACTAAACCTTTTCGAGGAGATCGAAAAGGAAAACTTCTCTCCACATTATTGTCTGCAATGGTTTCTTCTGCGTAGAAAGATGCTGCATAGCGACCTTTTAGTCATTCGACAGTTCGGATGAATGCGACCTGGCCGTTCAGACACGTCGCATTTGAAAAAAGATCCGATACGTATCGGATTTAGGCCCAAAAGTGGGTCGCATTGGAGAAAAATGGTAGCTGTGTTGTTCAGACTGTCATGAAAAAAAAATCAGATACAGGTCGCATATGGGTCACTTCAGGCTGCTGTATTTACAGTTGATTTTCAGTTGGAAAAGAAAAAGACAGAACCTGAAACTGGAAAACCGCTCCTGGACGAGGTTGCCATGGTTTCCCTCATATTTCCCAGGCTGTTTATAAACTGTAATCTTATGTGGGCTTTTTTTTCTCATGTTAAACCGGAATTAAACATGCAGGAGTGAGTCCTATCTGGGTTGACACCAGAGGGTGGCTCTCCACATACCCAACAGATTAAATCTCACCTGGCTGGTGGTCCCGCTGGCAGCCTCCTGTCTGTCTGCCATTGTGGTCTTTTCTGGGGTTGCCATGGCGCCTGGAGGAGGCTGCGGCAGAAGGACGGTGATCAGATCCCCAGAAATGATTCCACACGCTGAGAGAGTCTGATCGGATTCTGAGAGGAGCTCTGAGCCGTTCAGAGACAAACTGAACTCTGTGTCGGCACTGAATGGAGACAGTAGAACAGAAAGATTTAAATCAGCCCAGAGAGGTTCAACTGTAGGCGTCTGTAACAGGAATAAGAACAGTCTGACCTGTGTCCATTGCAGGACAGCAGCGTCTGCTTGATGAGGTCTGAGAGTTCCTGCAAAGTGGGTTCCTCCCCCGGTAACTCCACCTTACTCGTCTGCCGGTTGATCCGAACCCGCAGCTTCATGCTGCAGAAGAGAGAAAGCCGACCTCACATGACCTCAGTCCACACAAACAGAAAGCGACGCTGCTAAATCAGTGCTGGCACAGACCAACACCAAGCTTCACTCAGGTGTAGTCAAACAAACGCTTGTGCTCTATGCTAGGAAATCATTAAATAATTTACCACAGTAATATGCTTTAAAAGCTGCAGAAACAACAATTCAAAGCTTAAAATAAAAGCAGGAAGATTAGTGTTGGAAACCTGAAATTCAGAATATTTAGAAATAATCTGTAAGTCTGGTTTAATATTGTTTCCATGTTAAATTATTTACTAAAACACCTTTAAAACAACAGAATACGCTGCTTTCTAGTCAGGCCAAACAAGGCAAATAAATAAAATAGTCAAATCAAATATAAATGATAAGAAATTCAATGAAAGAAAATTTCTAGAGTTTTATTTGGAGACAGACACGTTTTTGTCCCAGCTATAATCCTCATATCTTATTTGTTGAATATTGAAATCTAAATCCTAAAATACTTTGATTAACACCAGGAAAAGGCTGATGGGTGCATCTTCATTCATGCTTCATATCTGTTGTGCATTTTATTTCCTCTTATTAAAGGAAAAGTCCACTCAGATTCAGAATTCAAACTTCTGAAAGTTCTTTAAATGTGAAATGATTCCATCCTGTTCAATAAATGATCAGAGTAATTTTCATGTGAATGTGCTTTACTGGAGGCATCCATGTTTGTCAAAAAACACTACTGCCACCTACTGGTTAGTGACATTGTCACGGTGCGGTATCGGCTGTTGATCAAGTCCCAGTGCTGTATCTGGTGTTTGTCACAACGCGCTATTATCCAAGTCATCTTGAAAACATTCTTCTTCCAAATGTTGGCTACATATTACGGGTTTTTTCTCTGGCCAGAAGTTCGATGGCAAATCCTCCCTCTTCAAGTTGGCGATCCAACGACCAACCCGTCCGTGGAGGATCAGGAATCAGAAAGGTGGAATAATTCTTTTTTTCACTTTTACCCGATGTATTCCAGCATCCAGCTGCCATGCACGTGGGCATTGTCAGTTTCACTATAGCTCTGGTGAATTTCAATGGTGAAGTCCTCTGGAAATCTTCAATAATTGTTGTTGATTGCAGATGTGTCTAGTAGTTCCCATTGATTTAGCTTGTAAAGCGGGGAGAATGGCGCTAGGCTTACCGCACCGTGACGTCACTGCTGGAAGATGGCAGGAGGGAGGGGCTATTATATTTGGGCAAAAATGGTCAGAGGTCAAAGCAAAAAGATTAGAGTTAAGAACAGATTTAAAGAAAGTGACATAAAAGTCAAAGCAAACTTCTTGAGTGACTAAAAAGTATTTAAATCAATCTGGAAACAGGCACTAAACCAGAACAGAGATGCTGAGTCTGCAGTAACATGTAGAAACTCATCCTGATCAACTTCATACCAGCAGGAATTCAGGAATAGTCCTACTATAGATAAACAAACTGTTCATCAACATGAATGATGCCTCATTCTATCTCTATTCTCCCACTCTGCAGAATCTGTTAGTTCAATCTCTAACGTTCTGCTCTCTCTGCTTTTTCTCATAGTAGCTTCATCTGGTCTGTTCCTGTTTGGCTGTGACTCCATCCTGGAGAGAAATATAAGCTGTGCTGCTGCCATCAACACCTTTGTTTCTAGATGTTGGAGATCGGCCTGTTTTTCAGTGTAGTCCTGTTTCTCTGACTGTGACTAACTGGATGTGCTCTCTTCATCCTCTGACATGGGAGCTGGCTCGGAGCTCGTCTGCCTGGCTGTGTGTTTCCTGGACGGGGCCGCCTGTGGAGCTGGTTGACAGTTGCCTTTTGTATCTATGCTTCTTTTTCTATGTCTGCTTCTGTCTCCTTGAACCCCAGTGGGCCTCAGCAGATGGCCGCTCACACTGAGCCTGGTTCTGCTGGAGGTTTCTTCCTGTTCAAAGGGAGATTTTCCTCTCCACTGTCGCTACAAACATGCTTAGTGTGAGGGATTGCTGAAGAGTCAATGAGTCGATGCAATCAGCTGGTTTTCCTTAGATAGAAAACTTTGAATCAATCTGACTGGATGATCTGGTTGAATTGACGCTATAGAAATAAACTGAATTGGATTAAACCCAACAGTCTGATGTGATGTTCATTACACGCCATATTAAAGAGCTAAAGCAAAAAAAACAACTACAATAATTTAAGAATACCCCCCTCCCCCCCACACACACAAAAATCAGGAGGGTCAAGGAATATCTGTTATATTATTTTCACCTAACTGTTTGGGATTTGATTGTAGTTCAGGATCATCTTTCATTACTGATGAGTCATCTTCGTTTAGTTTTGCTCTTTTTTCCCACACATTTAACTTCCTGTTGGCGATTATGAACGTAAAATTTACAGGAAACAGTAAAACCAAAACTTGACCTAAATACCTCCGATTGTTTAATGACCTTCTCTTAGAGAAAAACAGTTGTTATTAAAGTAAACACGACAGAAAACTATGGCAGACATCAAACTGGTCTTAGTTTCGTTTCAGGACGTTAGCAACGTTAAATCTCGCTGCGTAACAACATGGGAGACTTTTATCTAACCTCATTAGTTTTACTTGGTTTATCAGAGCATTTCTTTGCCTCCCAACTGCAGCGTAACATCTAGGTAAAACAGAAAAACACTCACATGATGTAATAACGGGAAGATTTTCGGCAGATTCCATATCTTATTTGATAACTAACATCACCGGAAGCTCCTCATGGAAGCAGCTTCCGTTATGGATTTTCAAAATAAAACTCACCGGTGACTGCAGCGTTAAAGAAAAACCTCGGAATTTATGTAATTTACTAGTTTTAACGGCTACAATAAAAATAAAATATCAATCATATTCCGTTGGGTGATCTCTAGGAATAATTTTGTTCTCTAACGAAATTTAAGGGACAAAAATACAATCTTGAAACTGTGAAATGTAAAGTTTATTTATGTATATGAGCAATATTTAAGGAATTATGGCAGTTCCTTACTAAAAATCAAAGACGTGACGGATATTTACTGATATTCTAAGCCCCATTTATTTTTGGTACAGATCTATTCTGCCAAGTTACAAGTTAAATCCACATGAGAACACAAAATGCATCTCCCACTCTGCAGTGTTTATTAGTTCAATCTCTAACGTTCTGCTCTCTCTGCTTTTTCTCATAGTAGCTTTAGTAGCCTCAACAGATAATACCATCAAAAATGAGAAGCGGACCAGGGCCAGCACGGGAGATTCCGCCCCAGACGCCCCAGTTTGACTGGGTGTCTCACTCTAGGTTTTGGCATGCCCCTAAAGGTAGTCTTTCTCCGGCACTGCAAAGCAAAACGTTCCAATGCCACAGTTGACTCGTCGGTGAAGAAGACGTTGTCAAACTTTTCACCAGCAGCCTTCCGTTCTTCAGCTTGACGTAGACGCAGTTCTTTGTTTTTTTCCCGGGTCATTGGAGTAAATCTGGGTTCCCTCAGGGCCTTTCTCACTGAACAGAACAGATGGCCGCTCACACTAAGCCTGGTTCTGCTTGAGGTTTCTTCCTGCTAAAAGGTAGCTTTTCCTCTCCACTGTCGCTACAAGCATGCTTGGTGTGAGAGTCAATGAGTCGATGCAATCAACTGGTTTTCCTTTGATAGAAAACTTTGAATCAATCTGACTGCATGATCTGTTGAACTGGAAAGAGTCTTGAGATGATGTTGAATGTGTTGTGAATTGGCGCTATATAAATAAACTGAATAGAATCTTTTAAAACAATCTGCTATGCTCCTGACAAACAACTTTTCCCTACATAGCTATTTAATACAGAAAAATTTACACATCAAATATTAATATAAATATAGGTTTTTAACTCAAAGTGTGATAACTATCAGATTTTTCTTTTGATTTTAAATGCTAAAAAATAGCTGGAAAGACATAATATTTAACAAATGTAAAGAGATGCTGTGGCATCAACATTTAATATCTACATTAGACGAACTGTCAAGATTTCAGTAAAAAAAAAAAAAACAATAAATCAAGACTTTCTGTATTGCATTTATTTACAGCAGACACATAGTAAAGTAGCAGTTTGTGGGAAAAAACATACAACTCAACTCAACTAATACTCAATGTATTACTGATAGCAAATGACATGCATCTCTTGGCCCTGGGAATATTACATGCCAGTCGCTGCTCCATTTAAGGCTATGACCTCATCGATTACATTGTCCAGGTGATCTATGTAGTTATTACAGTCCTTTCTGGTGAGTTTGTCCCTCCAAAATGACTCTATAGCAGAGATCAGTTCGTCCCTGCTCTTGGGTTTGGCCTCGCAGCGAATGTATCGTTTCCTCGCAGCCCAGACTAACTTAATGGGGTTGAGATCCGGCGACTCAGTTGGTGTTGGTACCCAGTTAATCCCCTCACTCTGGATGCAGGCTCTCGCACTGGCAGCCGTGTGTGTGGAATCGTTGTCTTGGAAAAACCGATGTGTAGACATGTAGAAACGCTCTCTCAAACATATTTTACTATTGGTCTGGGGGATAATAACATTTTCCTAGACATAAGACTTGTTTATTAAAATAAATAAAAGTAACCAAATCTTGTGAACGCTATAGAGTATTTACTAAACCTGACCAGACACTAAATGATTCAAGCCCATCCGAGTAAAGAATGTTTTAAATGAGTCGGAAACCCAAATCTTAAGAGTTATTCACTTTAAGTATATATATTATTTGGTGGATCAAGGTGGAATGATTGCTTGACATGACTCCATCTAGAACGGACAAAAGGGAAACCTGATCTATACATTCGCCCTAAACTGTCTGATTCAAATCTCTACAATTATATCCCTAAAAAAGAAAAGTAGCATCCCTACATAAAACACTGACTTTATTACTAAACCTGACCAGACATCAAATAACTCAACCCCATATGAGCCTAAAGTGTTTTAAATGACTCAATGTAACAGATTTCTTCATAAATCTGATGGTTCTAAGTTGATTAAAACCAAGGATGGTTTTAGCTTTCTCTTTGACCAAATGCATTTTTAAGGATTTTGTGTATTTGTAGGCACCTACAATCATTTCCATTCAGTGGTAAAATTGACTAAACGCTGTTTGATTTTATATTATCTGGAATAAAATATGTAATTAAACGTTTATTTTGTGAGTTTCTCTTGAAGCGTATTTCCAGCCGTCTTAAAAGCGGATGTGGTCACAACCCTAAAGGCGGAAGAGAGGGTTAACGGTTTCCTTTTACGTCCGTCAGATGTGTTTAAACAGGGAGGCTCTTAGCAGAGTTGAGTTTATTCTTTCTGTGAACTCAGCAGAAGCAACATGAGCGGACGAGGCAAGGGAGGCAAAGGACTGGGGAAAGGAGGCGCTAAGCGTCACCGCAAAGTCCTCCGTGATAACATCCAGGGCATCACTAAACCCGCCATCCGCCGTTTGGCTCGCCGCGGTGGAGTCAAGCGCATCTCTGGTCTCATCTACGAGGAGACCCGCGGTGTCCTGAAGGTCTTCTTGGAGAACGTCATCCGTGACGCAGTCACCTACACTGAGCACGCGAAGAGGAAGACTGTGACGGCAATGGATGTGGTGTATGCTCTGAAGAGGCAGGGCCGCACTCTCTACGGCTTCGGCGGTTAAATTCAAACCACTTCAACCATCAAAACAACGGCTCTTTTAAGAGCCACCCATCTTTCTTGAGACATCATCCACTTTCTAAAATTCATTTATAGTCATACATTTTCAGACATTTATTCCTCTATAAAATGGTACTATTAATGCAGGAGCACAAAACTATTTCTTATTTCTCCAGATTGTTTTTTTGACGTTCTGAAAACTAGTGTCTATCTTCTGGTCATTGGATTTTCGTTTCAGAAACGAGAGTTCAAAATTTTATACGCTGTGTGTAACCATATAAACTGCAATACCTATGTAATATAGTGATATTTTCATTACTTTTCCCACCTGTATATACAATATATTTTTCATGCACCTTTCCCTCATGTGTGCACCTACTGTCTATAAAAGCCAATGTTATAAGTAAATATCTCCAATAAAGTTCTCTTATCTTAAAAACTTTAACTTTTGCGTTGAATGTGAAGCAGATTACAGTTCAGAACCAGTTTTCTGAACAATATTCTGATATCTCAGACCTAATCTCTCGAGCAGTGAACAATGTTTTTGCTCCCTATAATCAGGAATTGCTCTGATTTATAACAACTTTGCGCAATGTGTGAAAAGACAGTATCTCTATTTCAGTTAGAAATTTGTAAAGTACTTTAAACTATGTAATATATGCTATTTTTAGTCATTGATTCTTGATATCTGAAATAAAATCCATGACCCATAATAATTGGATTATGTAGATGTGAAATTAATTTTCAGATATCCAGAATGTTTATTTTAGATAGAAGGAATACTATTAAAGATACTGAAATACAAACAAATATATGTTAAAAAGGCCCCTTAAAATAAGTAAAGATTTGTAGATATCTGAAATGTTTATTTTGACATATTCAGTCAAGCTAATAAATGTCAAAAGCGCCACTTAAAATTTGTAAGTATTTCTACGTATTTGAAAGTTTATTCCTACTACTACAATTATATTTTTGGCATCCTGAAATTTTATTTTTTGCTGGCAAAATGTAATTTAGGATATCCATATGCACAGTTCTGACTAGTGGGAATGTAGTTTTGACCAGGAAGAATCTTATTTTAGAGATCAACAAATATAACAATAGAGCGGACAGCGCTTCTAATAAAATGCTAAAACAGCCTGCCACAGGTCAGGGCAATATAAATCAGTGTGAGCCTGTGCATAATCTAAATATTGTGTAAAGGGGGCAATTTGTACACACACACAATAAATGTTATGATATATGATGTGCTTTTTGGGGCCTTAAGGGCCAGATGACCTCCCATGTGGTGTTGAATTTGCCTGCAGCCTTGTGTTTAACTTCCTGTTCTCACCATAATCTAAACTCAATTCACACCTTGGTCCTAAACCTGTCGAGATAGGGAGTAAGGCGCAGCAAAAATGTCCTCACTTTGGTACAAACTGTCCCTAATTGTAAACTGAAATTGGTCAAACATTCATGATCAATCCATCCCCTCTCTCACACATGAATAAGCTCCCTTCCCCCACACCCAGAGCTGCTCTAACCCTCCCAGCCTGTGCACCAATCAGAGGCAGGGTACAGCTCAGCCTCCTTTACATACAGCCACTATAAAAACACTGGTCTCTTCCTCTTCCCGCTCATTCGTTGCTGTTTCTAGGAACACATCAGGATGCCTGAACCCGCCAAGTCTGCGCCCAAGAAGGGCTCCAAGAAAGCCGTGACCAAGACCGCCGGCAAAGGAGGCAAGAAGAAGAGGAAGACCAGGAAGGAGAGCTACGCCATCTACGTGTACAAGGTGCTGAAGCAGGTCCACCCTGACACCGGCATCTCTTCTAAGGCCATGAGCATCATGAATTCCTTCGTGAACGACATCTTTGAGCGCATCGCTTCCGAGGCCTCCCGCCTGGCTCACTACAACAAGCGCTCCACCATCACCTCCAGGGAGATCCAGACCGCTGTGCGCCTCCTGCTGCCCGGAGAGCTGGCCAAGCACGCCGTGTCTGAGGGCACCAAGGCTGTCACCAAGTACACCAGCTCCAAGTAAACTTGCTTTACTAAACCATACAAAGGCCCTTTTAAGGGCCACACAAATCCATCCAAGAGCAAACGGTTACCTTTGTCTTCTAAACTGCGATCATTCACCCAGTCATTATTGCTTCTTTAAATTTAGTTTGAGATCCTAAATTCAACCCCGAGTCCCTGCTGCAGTCCCTGGTATGTGCTGGCCCACTTTCAGATGAGCAGCTGTAATGGGAGCATTAGTTTCATGAGATGCTGCTCAATTTACTGACAAAGTAATTCTATTTTTTTTTTTTCAGATTGTAAATCTAAATGGTCAAGGAGGAACCAGTAATTGGTCATTAAAAGTTATTTTTTTTAAATCAGTGCAGAAGTATATGAATATCTAGTTCATGAGGGTTATGTCACCACCTACTGGTGGAAAGCAGAACTACAGTTTGTAATAAACGCTGATTTATTTATTTTTTTTTTTTTGCAATTCCCCCACCCCCATTTTGAGTTCCTTCGAAATTATTAATGGGTCGGTGTGTGTTACTCCTCTCGAGATGATCAAGGCTCAATGTCGTTCTTTTGGGTTTTAACAGCCATTTATTGTGGACACGTCTTAAAAAGCCCAAACATATGCCGTCAGAATGAAGGGAAACAGAAACCCAAATTAGCTCAAAACAAATGTAAAGCTTTACACAAATAAAAAATACAAGTAAAACAAAGTCATACCTCATTGGCCACAAACTCCAGAGGAATAAAGATCATTTATATAGTCTTTCTCACAAAAAGTCTTCAAGCTTTCTGGTGAAACTTCTTGAAATCAGTGATGCAAAAAAATTGTGTCAATCTTTCCCATGGGCAACAATGTGACATGCGGAACAAAACATAGGTTCCTCCTTAAACTTTAATGTGCTTTTTAACCAATGTAAATAAACAACATAACTCAGTTATTTATTTATGATTGAACATTTAATTTTAATACTATGTCTTAACTCTTATCTAAACATAAAAATAAACGAGTTGACTTATTGCAGCTACAGTGTGTATAAGATTTTTAATAAAATACATTTTTTTGAGTGTAAAATTTATAAGACCATTCGGGTGCAGGCTGGGACCCTTTTTCCACCTGTATCCCCGCTATTTTTCACCGTCATGTCCCTCCGTTGTCGGACAAACTCGCCCCCACTTCCTTATCGCCTCAGCCGTATCTAGACCCATAGCATATAACACAGACGACCAGGGGCGGGGCTTGTGGACAGGCAAGCCAGGCAGTTGCTTGGAGCCTCGGCCTCTAGGGGGCCCCCAATGACTGACAAATTGTACTTCACAGCAACGACAAGACTGGGGATTTACTTTACAATGAAATGACACCGTAGTCAAAAATCCCCTTGTTGGGCCCCCACCCCATGCCTTCAGCCTGCATCTGACGCTGCTGGCGCGACTCTGCAAAAGGTGAACTTTGTGGAAAAGCTTCCCAACCTTCCATGAGAGAGTCATGAAGAGGAGTTATCCCAGTGGGGCAGAAAAATAGAGACAGAGAAAAGAAACAGAGGAAAAACGAAAGAAAGACAGTGGTTAGAGCATTTTACCTACTGACTTACTGTGTTGTCACAGACTCCAAAGGGACATACAGTAGCTAACAATTAATCATGATGAATGCTGATAACAAGAAACATCAATATTAGCAGGTGAGCAGGTGAGCCTAATTTTTAATTATTTATTTTATTTAGTATAATTTATCTCCACTGCATGTGTTAAGGCTATTACATTTTTTATATGGCTTCCTACATTGTTTAATTATTTACTAGATTTTACTTTTTATATTTGAAGTTTAACAATTTACAGTGCACTTTTGTAATAAACTAAAGTTCATATTTTATATATTTTGTTGGTGTCAGATTATTTACAATGATTATTGATAGGCCTGGGCTGTCATGGACTTCTGTTGGACCTCACTTTGAGAATCACTAATCTATTCTAGTCTATTTTTTTCAGTATACATCTTAAATGCTCTAGAAATTGTGCATTTATTTCTCCAAAAACTTTTTTTTTCTTTTGCATGCAGAGGAAGGGTGGAGGCCCCAGAAATGTCTTGCTTGGAGCCCCATTAAACCCTAGCAACGCCACTGCAGACCACGCTTTAATACTAAATCAAAAATGTCTGCGTCAAGCTCACAGCGACACACTGCTGCAGGAGTATAACCAGCCCTTAACTGTGTCCGCTGGCTTGCTCAGATTTTGATCATTACATTGTTTATCTAACCCAAATTAGTTTTAAGCAACTAGATTGGTTGTTTTTCCAATCTATCCAAACTCTATCCAGCTGACAGCACCTCTCCTATAAACTCCATCTTGACTGAATACTGAGGCTGTTTAGATGCCTGTAATAATTCTTGCACTTCCTGAACCACTTCCCGAAGCGGTCACGCGGTATCACTAAGCGAGGCCTTGGATGTAATCAATTTTGGTTCCTCCTCTAAATAAATCAAGCCTCGACACGCGCTTCAGCTTGACTCAGACGTTTTTGATTTATGCTCAATATTAAGGCGTGGTCTGCATTATACTGTGGGTCTAGATACGGCTGAGGCGATGAGGAAGTGGGACAATTTTGTCAGACAGTAGAGGGACATGAGAGCGAAAAAGAGCAGGGATCCAGGTGGAAAAGGGGTCCCAGTGTTCTCGTGCACCTAACTCTTCTAGCTGATGCATCTTCACCAGTCGTTTTCCACAATGGTGGTAGACAAACAAAACCAGCCGGCCTCCTGTCTGCGACACTTTCTGCGGACACCATTTGGGAGCAGCAGAGTGTCTGCAGAGGGGCGGGGACGTCTTTTTGTTCTCAGACGACCTAGTTTAATATACTCGACACACACCTCGAAGCATCAATTCGTGGCCATCTCTCCCTTGGAGCCTCGGCTAATCTCATAACAT
Organism: Cyprinodon diabolis; assembly: GCA_030533445.1. Lineage (NCBI taxonomy): Eukaryota > Metazoa > Chordata > Actinopteri > Cyprinodontiformes > Cyprinodontidae > Cyprinodon > Cyprinodon diabolis. The sequence goes on along the minus strand of CM060078.1, from coordinate 8,469,006 downwards.
CACTACTAGCTCCTGATATGTCCAGGATAACCAGGATTGTGATACTGTGAAGAAGCGCCTTGTTGCCTGCATATAACTATGAGCTTTAATCTTCCTTTATGCCGCCTTCAAGCTAAAATCTGCCCTAACTCTTTAAAGAGGTATGCAGTGAGCCATCCACGCTTTGAGGAAGATTGAGCTCTTTAAAAAATAGTTGTGATTGGCGACTGTGATTCAGCAAACTGTAGGAAACTTAACCTAAGAACCTTCAACGACGTAGTAGTGCAGTATCTGACATTCAGGTCCCAGTCATCGGTGACAGAGCAGACTGGCATGAATGCATAGTGTAGTGTGTCAAGAAGAAAATATTTTCTGCACAGGTAGATGTGGGTGTAAAATATTGGAATAAAAAAATAGAAAAGTTATGAATGTTAAAATAAATTTACTCGTAGGAAGGTTTGACTAACAATATTAATGTGAGTGGATATGTTGCACAAAGCTGCACTTATACTTAATAACGACATGCTATTACGATCAACATTCCTTATGTGTGCTGTGCTTAACTCAGGTTACCCTCTATGTGTTTAGGATATAGCTAACTTTACAGGTTTTCAGCACCACTTTCCTGTTTAAACTGCAATGAGAGAAGTGAGCTGCTGTCATATGCTTAAGGGGAGGGGTTCTGAGTTCGAGCCTCTGGGTCCCTGAGCAACACCCTTAAAACCCCAGCCTGCTCCCTGGGCACCACACAGTGGCAGGCCACTGTTCCCTAAGGGGATGGGTTAAATGCAGATAGTTCATTTGGTTGCTCTGTACTTGTGAAAGTGTAATGACAATAAAAATGAAATAAAATAAAAGGCTGGGATATGCAAGTAAAAAAAAAAAAAAAAAGAAGCTTACCGGTAACTGGATAGACATTAACAGTATGTTATATCAATATATCAATATCCTGTCCTGCTCTGTTTGAATGTTTTTTCACAGACAGCCTGTTCATGGAAATGAGATTTTTAGTCATTTTGATTTAAAGTAAATGTGTTAAATTGATGATATGTTAAATAAAGAACCAATTCATAATAATTATGACTGTGTCATGTGTCCTAATAATTACGAAACATATCACCATCAGCAGTGATTGCAATTACATTAAAGAAGACTTAACAAAAAATGTATTCATTCATATGAATTGTTTGAAAATCAAATTTTCCCCACTGCTAAGTTATATATATATACACACATTTTAAATTGACAAAAAAACTGACATATATTATTCAAAGGTATTTTTATTCCACCAAACCATGTTAACTGATCACAGACAATAAAAAAAAAAAAAAAAACAATGCTTAAGGGGACTATTTTTCAGAATCTGATCGCAGAGTATATATTCGGTGTATTTATAAATAGTAGATGGAGGATGGAAGGTTTTCCATTGGAATCAGCATAGGAAGGAATCATGACTGAATCATCGATAGATGCCATGTGTTTACTGTCGGGCAAACAAGCCCCTTTTAAAACCAATTAATCAAACTTCTACAACTATTCTGACTTCAATTTGTCAACAACCTTCTTTTCTATCAGGGGCACAGGTTTGATGCCCTTTGGAAGCTGGTTTTAGTGGTTTTAAAAGACAAAACGTGTGGAAAACTCTCCTCTCGAAGTGCAAAAACAGAACGTTTCTGGCACCTTTGAGCGCTCTTGGAGCAAAAAGAGAAAGTCCTGCAAACCAAATGTGACCTAAATGTGGAGAGAGGACACTTTCCTTTCGGTTTTAGTAAAAAATGTGACAGAAAACACTCATTTAATAAGGATTTAAAACTTTAAACACGGCGAAGAAAACACAATCGCGGAGCGATTTCAGGCGGGAGCAGAGCAGCTGGCTGGCTTGTCTCTTCACGGTTCTCATTCTTGTTATAATTTCCTCCTCCTGCTCAGAGCCGGACACTTTCAGTGGAACATTAACCGGGAAACATGGCAGAAGAAGCTCCAGCAGCAGCACCGGCAAAGGCTCCGGCCAAAGCCCCGAGGAAGAAGGCCGCTCCCAAAGCAAAGAATGACGGACCCAGCCTGTCCAAGCTCATCGTGGCCGCCGTGGCTGAGTCTAAGGAGCGGAAGGGTGTTTCTGTGGCGGCGGTCAAGAAGGTCCTGGATGGGAAAGGCGTGGATGTGACCAAGGCAAACAAGCGCATTAACTCAACCCTGACTAAACTAGTCGAGAAGGATGTTCTGATCCACACCAAAGGGACCGGGGCCTCCGGCTCTTTCAAGCTCGCCAAGAAGGAGCCTAAACCAGCAAAGAAGGTAGTGAAGAAGGCCCCTGCAAAGGTCAAGAAGCCGGCTACCAAGAAAGCCGGTACACCAAAGAAAGCAGCAGCCAAGAAGTCCCCGACGAAGGCCCCTGCCAAGAAAGCCGTGAAAAAGGTGAAGAGCCCCAAAAAAGCCGCCAAGAAGCCAAAGGCTGCAGCTAAAAAACCTGCAGCCAAGAAACTTGCTGCTAAGAAACCGGCAGCCAAGAAACTTCCTGCTAAGAAACTTGCTGCTAAGAAACCTGCAGCCAAGAAAGCCAAGAAGTAAACTACTGCTTCAACCTGCATTTATTGCATCAAAGGCTCTTTTCAGAGCTACCACGTCTTCATCTTAAGAGGAGATTCCCATTAACTAATTTTTCTTCAGCACACAGCATCTCTGTAATTGTATATAAACTTCCATACTTCAGCTATAAAACTAAATCACTCAAAGCAGAATTAACTATGGAGCCTTGTTCATCCACACTGAACTACACTTTAATCCAGAGGTCTTAGACAGGGGTCCACGGAGGTACTGCATGGGGGTCGCAAAAGTTGATTAATTTGACTTTTTTTATATTCCCCCCTGCAATTTTTTTTCCACTAATTGAAATGTCATAAAAATCCACATTAACATGAATTAAACAGACTGTAGTAAACAGATAAATGGAGGCACAAGATGTCTTTCAGTCATCAATGCACACATTCAGAGAGACACAGGAGCTCTTTCAAGCACAGGCGGATCTACTGGGGTGGCATAGGGTGGCATTCGCCACCCTAAACGACAGCCTTGCCACCCCAGTTGGCGGTAGGGGTGGCAAGGCTTATAAATTATGGATAATGTGAGAATTACGACCGCTAATTTCCAATATCGGACTGCAGTGAATGCAGCACGAAATGACAGAGCGACTGAGTCTGATTAGTTTTGAAAACCGAATGGGGCAAAGCGAGGGAGCCAGGGGTCATGGGGAGAGGAGACACAGGATGAAACAGGTAAAAACTCATTAACTATCTAACTAGTTAGGCCTGATGTCTCAGCCTCATAAAAAAGTATTTGCGGTCAACTATGACAGAAAAGAGACGATCAAGTTTGGTTGAACTCAAATCAAAACGCACAAAGGCATTGGATCTAAATAAAGTTGTGAAGCGTTTTGCTGAGCAACATGGAAATCGCCGCATTCAGCTGTTATAGTCATGTTAACTTTATGTTATGCTCTCTGGTGAGCCTTTACAGAGCTGCTACATTTTGTTTTGGCACCTAAGTAAATCTGATATTTCCTTTAATAAAACCAAAAGTGTTAAAAGTAAAGTTAAAAATGTGATACTGGTGTAAATCCTGCTTAATATGAAGCAGCGTTGTTGTTTCTTTTTTGTATATATAGTATGAAACTATCCAGAAATGACCTTCTATGAACCTACTCACAACATTTTTTGTACTTTTTCAGACTGGAAGCAAAATGTATTTTTATTTTGCTTCTTTTTGTGGAGATTTTGATGTAACATACAGTACCTGCCTTTTTGTTGATTTGTTGATACAGCAGCTCTATCTACAGCATATTTACATGCATGAAATGTCCCTTTCATGTTGCCTTAACTGCTGTATGTCAAGTTACTGAGTAACGAATGGGGTAAATGTGTGTTCAGAGTAAACAATACATGGATTTCTGGTACCTTGTTTGGTGCCTTGACCCATTTATTTCTACTGTGTAGTTCTGCTCACTTTAGTCCAGTTCAGCCCATAGATCTCTGATGGGAAACTTTTTCTTTCTATCGTTTCTTCTTGTGCAAATGCTGCAAAGCTGCCTCTCTGACAGTCAATCTCACACATCTGCGACTCAGCACCTGTGTCTTACCTTAATACTTGTGATAATGACCCTCTAGAAGTAATGTTATCATTCTTCTATCTCCTATTAGGTGAGATCACATTATACGATGTATTTCTAATATGAACTGCTTCACATGAAACACATACTCTACATACTATTCTCACCAAACTGTGATAACTGGGATTAAATTCAGTGTAAACAAATGCCCCCCTCTCGCCACCCCATAATTATTTTTCTAGATCCGCCCCTGCTTTCAAGCTGGGCACCGTTTCCTTCACAACACCTGTCCCATCAACCAAGAATCACAAATACTTTAATAATCCCAGGGAGGGATTACTTTAGTTACATTACTCCATCTGTAATAGAGTGACTAAAGAACCAATTTGATAGAACACCATTTCATACAAAAAAAAAAAAAAAAAAAAATATATATATATATATATATATATATATATATATATATATATATATATATATATATATATATATATATTCATATTATTATTATTATTATTTTATAAAGAGCCACAAAAAAAAAAAAAAAAAAATATATATATATATATATATATATATATATATATATATATATATATATATATATATATATATATATATATATTCATATTATTATTATTATTATTTTATAAAGAGCCACAAAACTCTTCAGGACTACATTCCTGTATGCCCAAGTATTCTTTTACAACCATAATCTTAATTTCAGATTGTACGGAAAAGGATTAGGGTCAAAAAAAGTTTACTGATTTTATGATTTTATTTCAATATAATATGGGAAAAAAGTCATAATTCTGACATTAATCTCAGAATTATTATTTATTTCTCAGAATTCTTACTTTAATCTCAGAATTCTAACCATTATGGAAGAGATCATAATAACTAAGAGGGTTAGGGCCAAAAAAAAAAAAGTTAACTGATTTTTACATTTTATTTCAGTATCATATGGAAAAAAAATCATTCTGAGATTCTGAGTCAGAATTCTAAGATTAGGCAGAATTCTGACTTTCTCCCCATATTATACTTAAACAAAATATAAAGACCAAACTTTTTTTTTTTTTTCCACTGGCCCTAATCCTCTTCCATACAGACGACCAGATCAATTAATGAAAAAAGCAAGGAGCTTACCATGAACTAAAACCACCTCTGAAATAAAAAGGTAGTGTTCTACATTTATCTATTAAGTGGTCTCTAACATAAAGAGGAACTGTTCATGAAATGCAAAGCAGATGAGATCCCATGAGCGGGGCTGCTGCCTCCCACATTTCTTTTAAAAGATACATGTTTCTTTACTTCTGAAAATTTGCCCATTGTGGAACAATAAAGAGATTGTTTATTCTATAAAAGGGGTAGAAATATATAAGTAAATCTAAACAATGTATGTATAAAGAATATATCTGCAAAATCTCTAATATTCAACAAAAAAAAAAATCTTAGTTAAGCATATTTTGCAAAACAGCAATATATAAATTAAAATCATATCAGATTTATAGTCCCCAACCTGCAGATATATTAGAATCTGTGCTTAAATTACAGCCAAACCCATTTACACAGTAACAGATGAAAACCTTTAGATAAATCAAACAATACCGCCACATATCTGACTTAATAACCATTAAAACAACTATTTTCATTTATTTTAGAAGGAACTATTCATTTGCTCTGTTCGACAACCTAGGACGCGTCCTTAGAAGGCCAGATTCGAAGGCCGATTACATCATAGCCGAGGTCTGGTCGGATTCCAAGACTCCTCGTTATGCGACCTTAAAATGCGTCCTTCTTTTTGCCCGATTTGAAGGACGGGTCCGAAGGACACATTTTAAGGCCTCATAACAAGGAGTCTTGGAATCCGACCAGACCTCTGCACCCCGCTATAACATAATCGTCCTTCAAATCTGGCCTTCTAAGGACGCCCCCCCATGAATTCGAAAAGGGCCCTTGAAAATAAGGAGACCTACCCTTTGGCGGGTTTTACCGCCGTAGGCCATGTTGCCTAGCAACCGTGACAGTAGCTGCGTCTCAATTCGCAGGCTGCGTACTTCCGAGGACGCAGCCTACCTAGCCTCCGGAGGACCCAGACTTGGTAGGCTGCTCCGGAGGATCCTCAGCCGTTGGTAAATGGGACGGTCTAGCCTTTGGAGCACTTCCTGGTTGCGACACGACGTCATCACGCGCGAAACAAAATCCGATAGCTCGAGAAATACGGAAAGAAACAACAAAAAAATAGATATGGACATTTTTATTTCTTTTATTTACTTGTTATTGGAGGAGAGTCGGCTTTGACGGCTTCGGCGGCAGCAAAACCGGCGACGGATTTTTCTCAGGCTGGCAGAGCGCAGTGGAGAGGTAAGATCTACCTGCTATTATTCTAACCCACAGTGGCCTGCTAATGATCAGAACATACCAGTTATTAAATAAACGCTTGTCAGCAGATTGATGAATATGTTTAAATATCAAATTTTATATTTATTTGTAAGTTTGTAATTTATTTGTTTGTAACTTTAGTAATTTGAATTGAATAGTTAAATGTGTACAAACCCTGTAAATAACTGACTTAAATAACTACTTTCACCATTACTAATGTTGTGTTGAGAAGCCAAACTGTTGAGAAATAAATCATTTTTTGTCTCAGTTGTTATCCCCTTACTGCCTGACTTTATTTGCAATTATATATATATAAAAAAAATCAAAATATAAAAACGAAAAAATTAGTTAAATAGTGGCTCTAGATGAAGTAAAATTTAATTTCTAATAAATCATGTAATAAAGATAATGAAAAAAAGATAGATGACTGAATAAAAGTAAATATTTTGTCTTTTTTTCCCTACAGGTCATAACGGCATGTGCTGTCCTGCACAACATCTGCCTGGGAGCCGGTGACATCACGGCCCCAGAGGATGAGGAGGGGGAGAAGGTGTTGGAGGCAGTCAGTGGTGCTCCATGGAGGGACCAGCTGTCTGCCGAGGTGTCTGCCCTGGAGGAGGGTCTACCCGACCACCGTTACATTTAGATGGCAAATATAATCACATTTTAGCTGTTTTTATTTCAGGGTTATGAAAACAGTTTTAGTAAAGTCATTCTTTTCTGCATCTTTTTAAACTTTTTTAGTAACATGGCAGCCGTCAATTGGGTCAGCCCTGCAAACCCTGATGGACGATGTGGTGAACAGTGGAGAGAGGCACCCCCCACCCCCCAGATGATGTCCCACTCGCAGTCAGAAGACTCCAAGGAAATCTGTGTGGCATCGCATCCAGTCCAGCAGCACCAGGGACTCCTGCTCAGTCACAATTATATATATATATATATATATATATATATATATATATATATATATATATATATATATATATATATATATATATATATATATATATATATATATATATATATATATATATATATATATATGTGTTCTCTAGTAATATTTATTTTTCTATCTTCTGTAAATAGTTGTAGTAGTTAATTTTAAAATCTAATGTCAATAGGTAAAAATGTTTTTAATAGTTTATTGTTAAATACTTGCTTCTCTAAAAATAAACTGATGTCACTGAGAAGTTGTTTTAAGTTTACTTAAATTATAAAGAAGTGATGAAACGGATAATGTAAAAAGGTTAAAAGACTTTAAGAACACACATACAACAATAACTTTTATAAACAATTTAATAATTTAATTTAATAACAGCAACACAGAACCTCAACTTGTTAAAAAAAAAAAACACCAAAAAAATAATAACTGTCCACCTTGGAGATCTTTGCATTCCTAAAGTAGAGGAAAACTATTTGTATCAACAGATGCCAGAAAAAAGGAAGGTTTCATGATTTGGATGGATTAATGAAATTCTACAGAAAAATACTTTGGAATGGTTACCTGGAGATTACTTTTTTAAGCTTACTCAAAGTGGAAATTAACATGAATATAATAAATGTAAGTTTTTCCTACAAACACACACACATATATATATATATATATATATATATATATATATGTGTGTGTGTGTGTGTTTCATTACATTATCCAAACCTGAACATACTTTGTATTTTTTTTAAGTTGTCCCACACAAGGATCACTTCTATCACAAATATGAGATTTACAAAAAGTGGCATCTGAGCATCATTTGTTGTGATCAAAAGATTATATTTGTACGTTGGTGTTTGAACAGGACTTATTTTAACTTGTGTGACTTTTACATAGAAATGCAACATGTAGATGGAATTCTGCCTCAACTCTTCCCTCCATCCGACTGCAGCAGTATTTTACGCCCCGATGATAAGGCGGTCGTTTTATCCACTCCTCTGTCTGCTCCCTGGAACAAAATGACATGTAAAGCATATTTCTGTTATGTCAACAGGCGAAATAACTGTTCTGTATAATTACGCCGGTATTGTTCTTCAAGTGAATTATACTTTAAACCTTATTATACTGTACTGTAAATTAACTATACATTATTGAGTATTAAAACAAAATGTTTGCAGTATTAACAGCCCAGTACAGCTGGACTAATGTTATTTCTTCAGCTGCATTAAGCTTTAACAGCTCTAATCCTTTGTAATAAACTGTATCAGAATAAATAGATCCGAGTAGTGAGGGATACGACTATCAGTCCAGTAAGATGTATGTTAAAATAAAAAATAGTGACATTTGTATGAAGGCTTTTAAATGTTGATGAGCATCTTGTATCAACAGGTTAGCTCTAAGCTTTAGCTGCTCCTACACATTCCGGTGGCTCCGTTACCGTCATGTATTTTAATAGATGTTCATTAAAAAAAAAACTACTTACATTTAATTGTGTTCTCCGCACTACTGTCGGCGCTGCTGCTGCTTTCGGTTGTCCGTAATTTGAAGAAAATCCGACTTTCTTCTTATTCTTCTTCAACTACTAAAAAAAAAAAAAAAAAAAAAAAAAAGAGCGCGCAAAGCAAGAGTAGAAAGATAGAGGTAAATTTAAACAATGCATAAAAATATATCTGCCAAATCTCTAATATTCAACAACAAATAATTCTTAGGTATATTGTGCAAAAAAAAAAAAATTAAATCCTATCAGATTTATAGTCCCGACCCTGCAGATATATTAGAATCTGTCCTTAAATTACAGCCAAACTCCTTTACACAGTAACAGATAAAAACCTTTAGATAAATCAAACATTACCACCACAAATCTGACTCAATAACCATTAAAACAACTATTTTCGTTCATTTCAGATGTAAACATTCACATAGCTACTTGTATTATATTGAACTGAACTTTCGACGCCAAGTACTATTTCCTCTGATCAAGGAGCAGCCTTCTGTTTGGTCTCGCAATGAATCCTGGGAAAACCAGGTCAGAGACAACTGATAAAGTGATTTTAAGGCATACATTTTCTCAGGAAATACATTAACCTTTAACAAATATTTTAGTATGTTTACCATTTTTCGGAAGGAAAAGCGTCATTTAGGTCTTAACAAAATAAAATCGAAGATGAACCAGATGTATATCTTACAGAAGAGGATTAGGGCCAGTGGGGGAAAAAAAAAGTTAACTGATTTTAAAATTTTGTTTCAGTTTAACATGGGGGAAAAGTCAGAATTCTGACTTTAATCTCAGAATTGTGGATCTTAATGTAGATGGGCACCATGATGGAAGAGATGTGGGAGCACTCAGCTTCACTAAAAAAGATGTGAGTTGTTTGAGGTGGCCAGTGACACATTGGTGGAAAATGATGGAATTAGGCAACTTTTTACGTGCCAGAGGGGTCCCCTCATTAATGGAGGAGCAGAAGGTCATTAAAACAAGAGAGCTAGTCCCTAAAACAGACATGGCTATGGCTTGATGCTAACATGTTTGTTAGCTGTCAGAATTCTGAGAAAAAAAGTCAGAATTCTGAGATTAAAGTCAGAATTCGGACTTTTTTCCCCATATCAAACTGAAATAAAATTTAAAAATCAGTTAACTTATTTTTTTCTCTTTTCCAGTGGCCCCAATTCTCTTCCATAATATCTGGATGCGCTGGTACAGAACAGATCATGCTTCCGGGACGGATCGGGGTAGGACACTGCCCGGCAAATCTCAGGAAGCTTTTAAACTGGTAATAATGTCCTGCAGTGCTCTCTGTTGGCTAAGCTAGCATTATTTACACCGTCTTAAACTGGATATCAACGTAACCATAGCTGCGTTTCAATTCGCAGCCCATATTACTGCTAAAGCACTGCAGAATACATTTAATATATGCAAGCTTGTGCAATTCGCCATTTTATTCTCCAAATTTGACTGTGCTGTCTGCATAGGTGTTTTAGTATTTAAATGAAACTTATGCACCCATTACAGCTGCTCATCTGGAAGTAGGGCAAAACATCCCAGGAACTGCAGCTACTCTTCGGTGATAACTATAATAACTGGAAGACTGTTCAGTTAGAGAAAGGAACAATTAGCTCTTGGGTGGATTTATGTGGCCCTTAAAAGGGCCTTTGTATGGTTTAGTAAAGCAAGTTTACTTGGAGCTGGTGTACTTGGTGACAGCCTTGGTGCCCTCAGACACGGCGTGCTTGGCCAGCTCTCCGGGCAGCAGGAGGCGCACAGCGGTCTGGATCTCCCTGGAGGTGATGGTGGAGCGCTTGTTGTAGTGAGCCAGGCGGGAGGCCTCGGAGGCGATGCGCTCAAAGATGTCGTTCACGAAGGAGTTCATGATGCTCATGGCCTTAGAAGAGATGCCGGTGTCAGGGTGGACCTGCTTCAGCACCTTGTATACGTAGATGGCGTAGCTCTCCTTCCTGGTCTTCCTCTTCTTCTTGCCTCCTTTGCCGGCGGTTTTGGTCACGGCTTTCTTGGAGCCCTTCTTGGGCGCAGACTTGGCGGGTTCAGGCATCCTGATGTGTTCCTAGAAACAGCAACGAATGAGCGGGAAGAGGAAGAGACCAGTGTTTTTATAGCGGCTGTATGTAAAGGCGGCTGAGCTGTACCCTGCCTCTGATTGGTGCACAGGCTGGGAGGGTTAGAGCAGCTCTGGGTGTGGGGGAAGGGAGCTTATTCATGTGTGAGAGAGGGGATGGATTGATCATGAATGTTTGACCAATTTCAGTTTACAATTAGGGACAGTTTGTACCAAAGTGAGGACATTTTTGCTGCGCCTTACTCCCTATCTCGACAGGTTTAGGACCAAGGTGTGAATTGAGTTTAGATTATGGTGAGAACAGGAAGTTAAACACAAGGCTGCAGGCAAATTCAACACCACATGGGAGGTCATCTGGCCCTTAAGGCCCCAAAAAGCACATCATATATCATAACATTTATTGTGTGTGTGTGTACAAATTGCCCCCTTTACACAATATTTAGATTGTGCACAGGCTCACACTGATTTATATTGCCCTGACCTGTGGCAGGCTGTTTTAGCATTTTATTAGAAGCGCTGTCCGCTCTATTGTTATATTTGTTGATCTCTAAAATAAGATTCTTCCTGGTCAAAACTACATTCCCACTAGTCAGAACTGTGCATATGGATATCCTAAATTACATTTTTGCCAGCAAAAATAAAATTTCAGGATGCCAAAAATATAATTGTAGTAGTAGGAATAAACTTTCAAATACGTAGAAATACTTACAAATTTTAAGTGGCGCTTTTGACATTTATTAGCTTGACTGAATATGTCAAAATAAACATTTCAGATATCTACAAATCTTTACTTATTTTAAGGGGCCTTTTTAACATATTTGTTTGTATTTCAGTATCTTTAATAGTATTCCTTCTATCTAAAATAAACATTCTGGATATCTGAAAATTAATTTCACATCTACATAATCCAATTATTATGGGTCATGGATTTTATTTCAGATATCAAGAATCAATGACTAAAAATAGCATATATTACATAGTTTAAAGTACTTTACAAATTTCTAACTGAAATAGAGATACTGTCTTTTCACACATTGCGCAAAGTTGTTATAAATCAGAGCAATTCCTGATTATAGGGAGCAAAAACATTGTTCACTGCTCGAGAGATTAGGTCTGAGATATCAGAATATTGTTCAGAAAACTGGTTCTGAACTGTAATCTGCTTCACATTCAACGCAAAAGTTAAAGTTTTTAAGATAAGAGAACTTTATTGGAGATATTTACTTATAACATTGGCTTTTATAGACAGTAGGTGCACACATGAGGGAAAGGTGCATGAAAAATATATTGTATATACAGGTGGGAAAAGTAATGAAAATATCACTATATTACATAGGTATTGCAGTTTATATGGTCACACAGCGTATAAAATTTTGAACTCTCGTTTCTGAAACGAAAATCCAATGACCAGAAGATAGACACTAGTTTTCAGAACGTCAAAAAACAATCTGGAGAAATAAGAAATAGTTTTGTGCTCCTGCATTAATAGTACCATTTTATAGAGGAATAAATGTCTGAAAATGTATGACTATAAATTAATTTTAGAAAGTGGATGATGTCTCAAGAAAGATGGGTGGCTCTTAAAAGAGCCGTTGTTTTGATGGTTGAAGTGGTTTGAATTTAACCGCCGAAGCCGTAGAGAGTGCGGCCCTGCCTCTTTAGAGCATACACCACATCCATTGCCGTCACAGTCTTCCTCTTCGCGTGCTCAGTGTAGGTGACTGCGTCACGGATGACGTTCTCCAAGAAGACCTTCAGGACACCGCGGGTCTCCTCGTAGATGAGCCCAGAGATGCGCTTGACTCCACCGCGGCGAGCCAAACGGCGGATGGCGGGTTTAGTGATGCCCTGGATGTTATCACGGAGGACTTTGCGGTGACGCTTAGCGCCTCCTTTCCCCAGTCCTTTGCCTCCCTTGCCTCGTCCGCTCATGTTGCTTCTGCTGAGTTCACAGAAAGAATAAACTCAACTCTGCTAAGAGCCTCCCTGTTTAAACACATCTGACGGACGTAAAAGGAAACCGTTAACCCTCTCTTCCGCCTTTAGGGTTGTGACCACATCCGCTTTTAAGACGGCTGGAAATACACTTCAAGAGAAACTCACAAAATAAACGTTTAATTACATATTTTATTCCAGATAATATAAAATCAAACAGCGTTTAGTCAATTTTACCACTGAATGGAAATGATTGTAGGTGCCTACAAATACACAAAATCCTTAAAAATGCATTTGGTCAAAGAGAAAGCTAAAACCATCCTTGGTTTTAATCAACTTAGAACCATCAGATTTATGAAGAAATCTGTTACATTGAGTCATTTAAAACACTTTAGGCTCATATGGGGTTGAGTTATTTGATGTCTGGTCAGGTTTAGTAATAAAGTCAGTGTTTTATGTAGGGATGCTACTTTTCTTTTTTAGGGATATAATTGTAGAGATTTGAATCAGACAGTTTAGGGCGAATGTATAGATCAGGTTTCCCTTTTGTCCGTTCTAGATGGAGTCATGTCAAGCAATCATTCCACCTTGATCCACCAAATAATATATATACTTAAAGTGAATAACTCTTAAGATTTGGGTTTCCGACTCATTTAAAACATTTACTCGGATGGGCTTGAATCATTTAGTGTCTGGTCAGGTTTAGTAAATACTCTATAGCATTCACGAGATTTGGTTACTTTTATTTATTTTAATAAACAAGTCTTATGTCTAGGAAAATGTTATTATCCCCCAGACCAATAGTAAAATATGTCATTTTATAACTGAAATTTGCTCTTGAGGAAGATGTGGGTGGCTCTTAAAAGAGCCGTTGGGTTTGATATGAAGTCCAGCAGTTTTACTTCTTTGCAGGCTTCTCGGTTTTCTTGGGCAACAGCACAGCCTGGATGTTGGGGAGAACTCCACCCTGAGCGATGGTGACTCCACCAAGCAGCTTGTTGAGCTCCTCGTCGTTGCGGACAGCCAGCTGCAAATGGCGGGGGATGATCCTGGTTTTCTTGTTGTCACGGGCAGCGTTTCCAGCCAGCTCTAGGATCTCAGCAGTGAGATACTCCAGCACTGCGGCCAGATAAACTGGAGCTCCAGCGCCGACGCGTTCAGCGTAGTTGCCCTTCCTCAGCAGCCTGTGAACACGGCCGATGGGAAACTGCAGCCCAGCTCTGGATGAGCGGGTCTTGGCCTTAGCCCTGGCTTTCCCTCCGGTCTTTCCACGTCCAGACATTGTTCCTGCTCAGGAGTTCCTTCACAAGTGTCTGAACAGCGACGCATTGGGAGTTTATATAAGACTATCGTAGCTCAAAAGCTCACTGATTGGTCGCATACAACAACAAACCCCTTCGTCCAATCAAAACATCTGACGTTTAAGCGGGAGACTACGTGCCCCATAATTCATCCAGGATGCATTTAGTTTATTCATTTTCCTTAAAAAAAACCTAAAATGTTGCAACTGTAACTTTCCAGTCATTTGTTTACGTCACTTTTTTCATCACAATAGTTTTATCACTGATGCTTACCTGCACTTTAAAAATGAAATGGTCTAGAGATCTATACTTAACAGAATTTATTTTTGTATATACACTTGTGTATACAAAATAGAATCTTATCTTTTATGTTTTTATTTAAAAAAAAAAGTCAAAATAAATAAACATCGATACACAGAGCTGGAGTGTCCATATTAATACGCCTGTCCCTTAAAAGTGTTGTGCTGTCCATTTCTATTTAATGCTTTTCAATACATTTTGACTGGTTTGCATTTCACTAACATTTCATGGAAGACGAACTTAAATGTAGAACTCCTTATTTTAGAGGTGATATTTGTTTGTGCAGTTTTTTTTATTCGTACGTTTATACGTTTATTCCCTGCTTTGCACCACTTGGTTATCTGAAGTTCCAGTTGTAAAATACATGGTCATGAAGGAAGTGAGCTCTGCAGATGGTTTGGTGGCTCTTAAAAGAGCCGTTGGATTGTTGTGGGCTGATTGCGCTTATGCCCTCTCCCCTCGGATGCGGCGGGCCAGCTGGATGTCTTTGGGCATGATGGTGACCCTCTTGGCGTGGATGGCGCACAGATTGGTGTCCTCGAATAGACCGACCAGGTAAGCCTCGCTAGCCTCCTGCAGAGCCATGACGGCGGAGCTCTGGAAGCGCAGGTCGGTCTTGAAATCCTGAGCGATCTCTCTGACCAGACGCTGGAAGGGCAGCTTGCGGATGAGCAGCTCAGTGGATTTTTGGTAGCGGCGGATCTCTCTGAGAGCCACGGTTCCGGGCCTGTAACGGTGGGGCTTCTTCACTCCGCCGGTAGCCGGGGCGCTCTTCCGGGCAGCCTTAGTAGCCAGCTGCTTCCTGGGAGCCTTTCCTCCGGTGGATTTACGGGCGGTCTGCTTTGTTCTTGCCATGCCTGACTGATTACTTCTCGCCAAACGACGAAGATACAACCCAATGAGAAACAGCGGGTTTATAAAGACACGCGCGGCGTTAGGTGGCGTCTGATTGGACCAAATGAAACACGTAGTAAAGCCCGCCCTACTCAGCAATTGGTTGAGTTTGAAACTTTAAAATAAGGCGCGACATGAATAACAAACGAAGAAAAATGGGGGGAGGTTCAAGGCGGAGAAAAAGGAAGGAATTTTCATTGTTAGATATAACAAAACCGTACCTAATGTTTAATTTATGAGTTAAACGGAAACACTTTACCCGTATCCTCTGTAGAACATTCAATCATATGCCTCTGGTGTTATTTGTTTTAGAATTATTTGCTGGTTTGAGTTTGAAATAAATATGAATTACAATTTACTACATCCATATTTTTTCTTATTTAAACCATTTTTTCCAAACCTTGAGCCATGAAACATTGCAGCCTTTAATCCAGGCCTAAAATATTTAAACATTTTAATAAGACAGAGGCCAGTTTAATTTAAAACTTGATTGAAAGAGGAAATGATTGCCGTGACCATTGATAACTAAATAATAATTTAATGAATTATTAATTTTACATGAAATTTGTCAAAAAATATCATAGTTGTTGCTACAATTAGATAAACTATATAAGTCAAATAGATGTTTCTTTTCAATTATATTTAAATTAGTTTTTATACTCTTACTAAAGACTATATATGTCATGATCAGGCAGGATTACTTAACCTGACAACAGCCAGATGCATGTCTCGCTCCTTGGCGGAGCGAGACATGCATCTGGCTGTTGTCAGGTTAAGGATTACTAGCCCAAATGCAGAACTCACAGAGAGAGAGGCAGGGGAAAAATCCAATAGTTTATTGGATGCAGACAGGGTTCTACCTGGGAGGCAGAGAGGACAAAGCAGGTTAGGTTCAGGTTTACAGGTTCAGACAGGCAGGCTGGCTCAGGCTTGCTAACCATAACTAGTTCAACAATCCAGCTCAGAGTGAAGCTCCCCTCCAGCTTATGTAGGGAGAGCTTAATGAGCAGATGGGGATCAGCTGTTTCAAATGAGCACAAGCTCGCAGGAGAGGATCCACGGCGCCCTCTGGTGGGCAAGCCTCTGGATCCCAACAGACAACAGAAGCCCACAGAAAGGGATCCACGTCACCCTCTGGAGGGCAGACCTCTGGATCCCAACAATATAGACTCTTTACAGATGTAATTATTCACACACATTTATCTGGTTTCATAATGTTGGTGTTACACGTTTCAGCTGGGTTGAAACAACTTTTAATCTAAACTAGTTCTTTAAATCTGCCTTCTTTCGTAGACCATTTCTTAGAATAGAATAGAATAGAATAGAAAACCCTTTTACTTTCCCACAATGGGGAAATTCTGCAGTTTATAGCAGCAAAAAGATTATAGAAAAAATGGTAACACAAATTTGGACCTTAGAAAAATAGAATAACATAATAGTGATAGTTCTTTTACTGCCATCAATACCTGTTATGAAAACATTTATTGGGTTCCTTTCTTTAGTTATTAAAAACCAATAACATAAAATAGCATGTATGTAATACCTTGAGTCCCTACCCTTGCTGAAATACTTCAGTTTATACAACATTAAATATCCTGTGCCATAAAAACAAACACACAAAAAAACATTTATATCAATTGTACACTTTCCTAATCAGTTGAATAATACTATACCTTTAAAGAACCTGGAGCTGTACAGTGATAATCAGCACAGAAAATATGAAAGAGTAAAACTCCAGTGTTTGTTTTTATTGTCACTCCAATGTCACAAGTACAGAGTAATGAAATTCTCTCTGCATTTAACCCATCTGTGTGGGGTGCAGTGGGCTGCCATTGTGTGGCGCGGTGTGGGGGTTGAGGGTCTGTGGGAGTGGGTTTCACACTCACAACCTCAGGATTCCAAGCTCTATTCCCTAACCACTAGATCTACACTCCTCATCTTCTCCCACATAGCTGAAATGAGAGTTTCATTGCATCACTGAATGTCCATGCTTCTATTAACAGAAAATAATTTTCAGATGTGGTTGTTTAAACTAAAAGCTGCAGTTGGACAAGAGGCCGTCAGTGAAAAATGTTTAGAGCATGTAGCCATATAAATTTGTTTTGAATTGATGCACATTCATGTTCTTTTCAACTTAAAACTACTACATTGCATTGCAATTTCATATCTGGAAATCATGCCAATCTGATCAAATAATAAAACCTTTATAGGAGTGGCAGATCTAGGGGGTGGCCACTTGGGCTACAGCCCCGGATGTTTCCCCATGATCCCCAGATTTCGCTTCTGAGTTGATCTGAGTAAAATATGCAGTACTAGAATTCCCCAGATGGTGGCAGCATGCACAGGAAAGCAGCCTGTAGCTTTCACATGCAGAAGAAGAAGTTGTCACCACTAGCTGTTGCTAAACAGAATGATGTTTTTTGTCCCGGTGTTGTATGAAATTCTGTTCCCCTTGTGTCAGGAGCGCATTGAAGCCAGAGAGGATGGGACAATTTTCACGGCGTTTCTGATAAATTTCCCGCTAAAATCAACTCCTATAATCATGTGACGGTTTTAACATCCAGTTTAATCAGCAGCTGTTGTTTATAAAATTGTAAAATAAATACATGAGGTCCTTTTTACGTTGTTTTGTGTTTTTTTTTTAATGGCAATAGTATCAGTCTTTTTCCAACTTCTGTCCCTTAAAGCTGCAGTCTGTTACATTGAGAAGAGAGCAGACTTCGACTGAAAATTTGAAGAAAAACAGGTTTCACGCCACTCCCCCACCCTCTCTGCTTCACTCACGCCCCACCTCCAAGCTCCACCCCTCTCACAGCATATGCGCGGCTAGTTCTTTCTTTTTTGATTTTTCTCTCTTCCATTGACATCTTCTTTTTTTAAGTCTTTGCCGTGTTAGCAGTTGTTGGCAGGGGCAGTAAGGGCAGTTTCTCTTTCGCTGGTGGCTGTCACTCCGCCATGACTTCCACGCGCGTCCTCCTGACTGCAGCAGCCGGGCGGCAGCGGCAGGTTCAGCGGTGAGAGGGAGGGGGCGGGATTCAGCGTGTGTGAGCTGTGATTGACACTCCATCAGACGCTCCTCTGGCTGTGATTGGTTGTTTTGTCTCGTCCCGAAATATTCTTTCCAGATTGAAATACAGGCAGTAGGCGGGACCAATTGAAGCAGTTTTTTTCACAGGTTACATATCACATGTACTGCTGTCTGGGCATAGGGACAGTTTTAGTCAATATGACAGAAAAGTGATTTTTAAAAACTTACAGACTTCAGCTTTAAGCCTGAAAAATAAAAGTCCGTCACCAAACACAGTTTTCCAACACGTAGTGAGTATTTATTATATTTCATTGGTGATTTAAGAGGATAGAAACTGGCTGATAGCAGGACACAAAAATTAAGAGTTCCTGAAAAGATGAGAGTAGACTTTCTGGTAAATCCTGTTCTAATCTATCACAGATTACTGGATTAAGGATATTTCTAGTATACGATATATATAGTATTTTTGAGAATTTGGACACAGTTGCCCTTTATTTCCCAAACATATGGGAAGAGGATAGAATGGACATTTCAGCTGCCTGATATAATCCTTTCCTCCTCTATAACATTGGATTAAATTAACGTAAATTAACATTAATTAACGTTTATTTCTCTCGTCATCAACAACAAACTCTGTGGATTTGGTGGCATTTGATCATTATTTGCCAAAGTTATGAGAGGGAAATCATATATTTTAGCCACCTGATATAATCCGTTCCCCCTTTGATGATCTTTATTAAATGTATTTTCTGTTTAAATGTTTATCTAAGAATTTATAAATATTCCAAAAAAAAGTTCAAACCAAAAATACTGGACTTTGTTTTCCAATTTTGAAGATGCTTCACTTTCCATCCAGAAAGATTTCTCAATTCAAAATGTCTGGAGCAATGCTACTGCAGACATTTTGAATTGAAAATATATTTCATAAAGATCATCAAACCAACAGTCATATTTATTTTAACTATTTTGGATCTCAAAATGTAAAATGATAAATGTTTCTAACATAATATAGAAAAATAATGACAGTTTCAAAAGTCACAGGATTTCTTTATTTTTTTTCCCATATGATGGGGGAGACCGATTATATCAGGTGCTTAAAATATTTGATTTCCCTCTCATAACTTTAGCAAATAATGATCAAATGTCACCAAATTCACAGAGTTTGTTGTTGACGAAGAGAGGAATGAACACAGTTAAAGACTTGCAGGTGAATTACTTTCTCCCCATGTTATGGAGGGGGAATTGTTATGTGTGATAGCATGTAATATATTAGAAATGTCTTTAATCCAGTAATCTGTCATATTCTACATTAGAACGGGATTTATAAGAAATTCTTCACTCTCATCTTCATCCTCTGGGCCCCTGATCTCCTAGAATCCTGGATCCTCCTCTGCTTAATAGTGCAAATCAAATGCACACATGTACTCCCGCTCTTTAGATGGATGTTAGTGGCTCCATTGTGATCAGTCTTTGGTTCAGCTTCATTATTATTTTTACTCTCATTTTATTCAACATTATCAGACACACCGGTTTAGCAACCTTGAGCCTTAGCCAACCACTTTTGATAAGCAACAACATCATGAACAAACAACCTTTTAGCTTTAAACCATACATCATGTTTCTGTGCTTCATTCACAGGCAATAAACCCAACAAAACCTGATGTAGCTACATGTTTTGTTTCTTCAGACAAACCCCAAAACTTTTTAAATTGACCGTGACTAACTGGATGTGCTCTCTTCGTCCTCTGGCATGGGAGCTGGCTCGGAGCTCGTCTGCCTGGCTGTGTGTTTCCTGGACGGGGCCGCCTTTTACAGCTGCTTTTTGTATCTATGCTTATTTTTCTATGTCTGCTTCTGTCTCCTTGAACCCCAGTGGGCCTCAGCAGATGGCCGCTCACACTGAGCCTGGTTCTGCTGGAGGTTTCTTCCTGTTCAAAGGGAGTTTTTCCTCTCCACTGTCGCTACAAGCATGCTTAGTGTGAGGGATTGCTGAAGAGTCAATGAGTCGATGCAATCAACTGGTTTTCCTTAGATAGAAAACTTTGTATCAATTTGACTGGATGATCTGGTTGAACTGTAAAGTGCCTTGAGATGACATGTGTTGTGAATTTGGCGCTATATAAATAAACTGAATTGAATTGAATTAAATTCTCCCTTAATGTCAATCACACACCTTCTGTCATTTTTCAACACTGTAATAGTTTGTCTTAATTTTGTAAGTTTATTTAACTTTGTCTTTCTTTTACCTTCTAAGTTCCTTATTTTCACCAACAAAGCCTTGGCTGTTAATTTCATAGTCTTTTTTCAGTCTCCCATTTAGGATTTTCCTCTTCACCCACAGTGTTATTGTGACCCTCCTGATCTAGGTCAAGGTTTTCCTCTTCTGCCATGATGGCCGACAGTTTTTAAGCTTATTTATTCGCAAATTGTAGATTGTTATTTACAGAGAGCTCTCATTTTGTTTTAAGCAGTCTCTAGTCTGCTACTAATGCATTGGGTTTAAGTTTGGACCTCCGAATCTCAGTGGCTCCAAAAGCTGGATCCATGCAGTTCTGCCTCCAGCATCCGGGTTCGATCGTGCAGCTCTAGTTCCGGGACCAGATCTAATCGTTCCTTTGCGGTTCTGATTCCGACTGCTTTTCTATTTACAGATTCATTTACTATAAGCTCTTCTGTGGTGGAATAAAACTGACTTTATTCTTTTTTTTATTATAATGGAATGGCATCAAATACATATGGTCATGATGGGTTTTAAAGATCTCACCCACATGCAGAGAATCACTCAGAGAGCCAGGAAAAAAGTTAACAGGTTTATTGAGAGGTTGACAAAAAACAGAGAGAGAGATTATATGCAGGGTTATCGCAGTGGGACTTCAGCGGTCTGGTGAACCGCAATCGGAAACTGTCAGGGGAGATCACAAAGATCAGTTCAAGGTCCGTAGGGAAAATAATAGAGACTGGTGAATAGCTGGAGAAGACTCACGTTAGGGAGATTCTTGGTTTCCCTTGGGTCCAGTTTGTGGGGGGTTTAATCCAGAGATGAATGAACTTGTTGGAGGGCGGCCAGGCAGACTTGCTTTGGGTCCAGAGGAGCAATGGAACAGACTGTCACCAGGTTTTCCTGAAGTGGGCTTGAACAGATCTGGTGAAGGTCTCGAATTATTCCTTCCAAGGGGGGTAAAAGGACCAGGCTTATCCAGTGGATCTGGAGGGCATCCTACTGGAGAACAAAGACAAAGGCAAGGCTTAGACTCAGAGAGACAAGGCAAACGTTAGACTCAGCTAATCTCAGTCAGGCTAGAGTACCCAATACTGGCAAACACTCTGGCGTTGAGGTGGTGACAGTCTGCAGCTCAAGTACTCCTCTGGAAATAAACCAACGAGCCGCAGATGTGCAGGGAGGCCCAAGGAGAACAGGGCACCGCCTGGTGGTGAGGAGAGGAAAAACACAGAAAAACAACCCACACAAACTGGAACCTTTACACATATTAGTTTTTTTAGTCCCAATGTGTCACATTGTATCTACTCCTTTGTTAAGATCTGCACCTTGCTGATTTCTTTAATTTGGACTTTAAAGCAGTCCTACAATCCAAACTGACTTTCTGATTGCAGAATACTTTGCAGAGTTCTTTTTGTCTTTATATTCTGTCTTATTTAATACATTGTTCCTTCCTTTCTGTTTGTTTATATATAAAATTGTTAGAATCTGCTCCTTTAACATTTTTTACTATTCTGTATGAAGTGGGGTCCAGAAATGTTCCACAGGATGATGCTATAAAATCCTCCAGGGTCTACTTTAAACAGAAGCCAAACATGATATTTTACAAAAAGTGACAAGTTAAAGCTACAAAATATGCAAATTCAAAAAGACTTTTAGAATAAAACAGCAATAGTCTCTGTGTGGGACCAGCTTTGTCTCAGGCCCCACTACTTATTATCAAATAAAATACCTACAAACAAATTTTTCTCCTGTCAGAAAGCATATTATAGCGTGTATCTTCTTAAATTATTCAGTGTATCTTGTCACAGATGGAGCTGCAGGAGAGAAAATATTCACACCTGTCATCCAGCGTCTTCAATATAAACAAATTGCTTTGTTTTTATGAGCAGCGGAGGACCGTGAGTCAGGATGATCTGCTTCATACGGATGAATACTAAACAAGGACTTTTAGCGGGTGCAAATATGATCGCTCTGCTGGTGGATTGGCTTTGAAACTAAACTGGCAACATCCACTGCAAACAATCCTGCAGAGTAATTTCAGGGAGCTAGCAGCACACAGTCTGTGTGCAGAGTTCATACCTGCTCCAAGAAACGCTGTATCCAGGCCGTGGAAGCCTGTCCACGCAGCCACTGTAATCAGAGAGCACCTTGTTTTCTCAGCAGTGTAATTCATCAAAGTGACGGCTGCCAATGAGTCTCAGTCAGCCAGACAGCCACATCTAATCAATCATCTCTCTACCTGCTCTTTGTTTCACTGCTGTCTGCTGACATATTTTCAGAAGATCCACACGGATGCTTTCCTCCGACTTAGGAAGCTACCTCCTGCCTTCCTTAAAGAAAAGAGGTGAGTTTTTAACCGATATTTAAAGAAATTAAACTGTGGGGCTTCAGTTCATTGCTTAAACATCTGTGTATGAGACATTTTGAATGAGCCGCTAACTGACGAAATGCTGACTGATGACATAAAGTCATGATCCGTTGCAACATAAGATTGTGACACTGTTAGGTTAGATTTGAGGTTGTTGAACTTTTTTGATTAGGAGGCTGGCAGAAGGGGAAATCTTGTTTTTTTTTTTCCTGAAATTTGTCAGCTTGTTAAGGCACCTCCTCTGGGCAGGTCTACTCAGATCTACCAGCAAATTCTTAATAATATTCATGCCTGCATTCAAGGTCTTTATCCTGTTGTGGGGAAATTCTTTCTATGTGTTGAGTCTTCTCTTTGCTGCAGTATGAAGCTCAGTCGGTTAATCGTAATTTTTTTAAAAAGGTAAAGAAATGAAAACAACCCCAAATCACAATGCTGCCACCCCCATGCTTTGATGTGGAGAGGATGCTCTTTTATTGGTGTCTTTATACCTGCCACACCTTTTGATCCACCTTTTCTGGGAGACTTCAAAGGTTTTCTTAGCTCAGATTTAATCAGGATATTTATCTTTGAAAGAAAAATTGTGTTTTAGCGCCCTGCCCTGTAAAATGGTTCAGCTGCTGAATATGCCAAGTTTCAAAGTTTAAATGAGAGTCAAATACAGAGCTGTTTGGCCCTTTTTTTCTTGCCTGTGCTTTATTGTAGAACACACTTTTACACAGACACATTAATAAAGCCCTAACGCTGCACTAGCAGCTTTATTTAAAGGACTCCAGTTAATATTTATGCACCTTTAGTTGTATTTCATTTAGTTTATTTTTAAAGTTTTCAAATCTGATTGTTTGTTGCATATTTAAAGCAAAAAGTGAGGAAACCAAAGATACAATACACATGATAATATATAAAAAATTTGAAAAAGAGAATAGAGAAAGGAATAGCCTCAAACTTGATCCTCTTTATCTTCAAAGACGCGTCTACCTAAAGATGCATGATTCATTTCTTTAGTTGAAAACGTCGAGTTGAAGCCGTTTTACTGCGACATTTTTCATCTAAATATTGTTTCACTTTCTAAATGCCTCTGGTTTCCTGCAGCCTCTCTCTGCTAGCCTTTCTGTTAGATAAGAAGTTTCTTTGGATCAGAGCGACTTTTTGCTGCAGGTAAGCTTTGGACTGGCAGCTCTGACAGCAGGATATTATGATTGTGTGGATGATTATCCAGCTTTGCTCTTCACTGTCCTTCAGCGGCTCAACAGTCGGATTTACATCCTCATAAATCATTCACATCCAGCTTTCCTCTCAGAAAAAGACACCGACACCTGTGGGTTGTGTAATAATGACCTGCTCGAGCTAGAATAGCCACTTTCCCACATTAAATCTCACATGTATGCTTTGGTTCCCCCCAATTAAGTAAAACCAATCTGTGTATTCTCATTAGGTTCTATTTGAGGTCAGAGCCCTGTTAACATTAGTATTTTATTTCCAGTGATATAATTAACCTGCTGTTCTTCCTTTTCTTCAGTTTTACTCCAGCAGTGATTAATTGAAGGGTTCTCAGTCTTTCCAATAACAATGTGGATCTTTTTTGCTATGAAGTAATCGGATGGCATCTTATCCTGGCCAAAGTGTTCTTACCTCCTATCAAATGTTAATGTGTTTTGCTCAAATTTTCTCTAATCAGGCAATAATATTGCAGATCACAGTTAGGAGATGGAAGAATTGCAATAATGGGTTTTAATAGGCTGAAAGGTTTGTATTAATTCTCCCATGTCAATACTTTAGGAAGCCCGTTTCTCTGCATTACCAACTACAGGTGTTCCTGTTGGATGATGCTTCACAAGCTTTAACATGTACATTTTCAGCTCTTCTCATTTACTAAACATCTTGGATATCAAGTTTGTTAGCAGGTTTTTGTGTTTTCCCACAGATTCTTAACCTGGATTGTGGTATGGACTTTGACTAGGCCATTCTGTGAACATGCTTTGATCTAATAGCCTCTAGAGACCATCCTGATCTCGCAAGCTTTCAAGGTTTCACTCGCAGATCAGTCTGGAGTGGCCGAATTTAGGTGTTCAGGCTGACGTAGAACTAACTGACCTGCAGAAGATAACGAAAAACCCCCCCCACAGGATTTTTTTTAAAATAGAAATTTTCTAACTTTTGGGACAATATGGTCTGATAAAGAGTAGATTTATATACATGTTTAAGACAGACTGATTTGACATTAAATATGATTTCGCCACGACTTTATTATTATCAGCGTTCTGATGGCATTTTAGCAAAAGGATTTTAATCAAAAACATAATGTGCACAAATAATGAATAGTTGTATCAACCCTACATGTAAACAGAGTTTGATGGGGCCCCCAGGAACTTGGGGCCCTAGGCAACTGCCTAGTATTGCCTAATGGTAGATCCCCCTGGTATCATTGTCTGCTTGCTGGATAATTGCTCAGGAACTTAAATTATAAGGAATTTAATGTAAAAATATAAAAGCAATATAGGCAATAAATGATTTTTTTTAGTCTTCAATTTTTAGATAAGGGTTAAGATAACTAAGAAAATTTTTTGATGAGTTTTGCTTAATGTTTTATTTTGAAAGTGTGAGGTGTGAACTTCCGCTAAATCCTGCTGACGTGACGCAGCTCTTCCAGCAGGGAGTAGGGTGAGAAGAGGAGGAGGAGGAGAGGAAAAAGCTTTTCTCCACTCTTGTTTCGGAGCCCCTGGAAGGAAGGAGAAGCAGCTGGATGTGGGCTCATCTTCTCCCGGCTCTCTCTTCGGTCTCTCCAGTCGCTGCGGACTCGGACATTGAGCTTTAACCGAGGAAAGGAAAACAATAAACCGACCGTGTCTGTTTCTGCCGTGGGAATGTCGACCAACTGAAAGTTCAGGGACACTTTCAGGCTCCAGTTCGGGTTCCTCACAGCAGGATGTGAATCTGGGAAGTAGTCCAGGTGCCGAGGAGCGACAGGAGGAGTGAAATTAAAGCGTTTTTTAGGGAATATCAGGAGGAGTGATTGAGAGGTAGGTCCTCAGACACTTTCTGTCAGTTTTCAACCGCTGCTGTCATCAATGGCAGAAACTCCTCCTTTAAACTCACTTTCTAAAAAGTTTTAAAGCTGTTTTTACAAAGCTTTTTGTAATTTAGGCTCTGCTTATAGAAAATGTGTCTATTATCTAAAAAATGACTTAAATGTTTCTTAGAGAAACATTAATTAAACATTTACCCACTTCTTGGATTACACTTTAATGGAGAAAGAAACATAAATCTGATCTATTGACCACAATCCTGATTATTGGAGCAGATTAAAGTGAAACAATTATCTAAAAATGCTGTTTATTCAGCTGCTGGGATGTTTCTTGGATCCAGAAAATGTTAATAAAAGGCTCAAACTCTTTACTTGTGTTCAAACTTGTGAAATAATCTTTTTGTGTCTGAAATAGACTCCAAGTTGAGAACATCTGCAGGGTTTTCTGACCCAGTGTGTATCTGAAGGGTTTGTTCTCACATTCAGCTCATTTATTTAACATTTTGACAGAGCTTTGGCTTGGAGAGGCAGGAAGTACTTGGGATTTTTTCACAGGCATAAACATTAACCCCTGCAGAGAAGTCACATAGATTAGACCCAGAGGGAAATGAAACCTCTGCATATCAGAATTCATCAAAGATCATTCCCAATCATCATATTTCCCTCTAATTAATCTCACTTTATATATATGTTAGGGCTGCTACTATTGATTATTATTCAGTTATTTTATCGGTTAATAATCAGATAGCCAAAGGTTCCTTAGAGAAGACTTTTTACAGAATTGAACCAGCTGAAACTAAAAGTTTCCACATAGGAGATTATGGATAGAGCATAGTGACAGAAAAGTTTTTTTTTTTCTCTTAAAGGTAAAATATTTATTTATTTTACAATTTTGGTATAATAACTGTTGCTCTGTCAGCTAAAGGCCTTTTTTAGAGTCTCTACACTGCAAAAAATTGTAATCTACATAAGTCATTTTTTCTTAAAATAATTTCATTTTTTCTTGAATTGAGGAGGAAAGTGAGACATTTTGCCAATGATAATCAATAATAATTGATTAATCTGATTAATTGTTTCTGCTCTAATAAATATATATATACATTACAACACATTTGGCAAACAGTAGATATTAAAGATACCTTTGTCAGTCTTGAACATTTCAGCTGGTGTTCTGGATGATAATAATAATACTGGAACTATAATTGAGAAATTGAACCTCTGCATATCAGAATTACGAAGATTAACTTCACTTCATGGATTTAATCAGTGACAAACATTTTTGCATAAATCTTTTAGGTTTTGTACAGCTGAGCTGTAGGTTTTAAGAGCCAACATGCCTTCATAACTGTTTTTAATTGTCTCTTATAATCTGGCTTTAGCTTTATTTCAGGCAGTAATTTTGTAAAATGTCAGTTAATCCAGTCTAACCAGAACTTGCTATGGAGGAAACCTTATGATTCAAAGGGGGACAGATCCAAACTTGTCTTTGATCCAGGATTTGAATGCAGGATGTTTGTAAGTTGGAGTGGATCAATTAGAGGCGTTGCTGGTTTGATCTGCAGGTTCCTGGCATCGCATGTTTAAGCTTGTTGAGGTAAAACTCTTGACCTTAATGATAAACCGTCTGAATCTGTAGACTGTACTCTAGTAAATTAGTTTGTCTGTTTTTTTGTGACAGTTTAGGATTCAGTAACTCTTCCTGAAGGACATTACTTGGATTTTTTTTTAAATTAAATTTCTACTTCTAATTGGATTACTCAGATATTGGGGCAATGTCATTTTATTAACTTATTTTCTTAGTAGAATGACTGTAATTTGGAGGCATTTTCCATGTTTTCCAAGCAGTAATGAGGATAATCATTGAAATCTTACCATAAACTTGAAATATGATTATAAAAACCAACAAATTGAGTTACTTTACCTGCTCTACTGATTAAGATCTTAAAGACTTTTCCACCCGCCCATTGCCGATATCCATTTGTCCATTGCTGGGTCAATTAGGGGGCGGTGTCTGCCCTGGAGAGGTCACCATTTAATTAATAATCTAATTAACCTGACAGTCATGGTTTTGGCCTGTTAGGGAGGACATGCACAGAAACCTGCACCACCCCACAACCTGCACAGGGGATTCATCTGCATAACTTCCTGATAAAAGAAAAATACTTTCTAGAAGACTCCCATTCAGTTTGATATTAGCATCTGCTGTGCTTGTTTATTTCCAATAAGAATGTTTACCCATATGCTGATGATGTGAATGTTTTCTGAGTTTACTGAAATGGTGAAATGATTCAGCAATTTCCAAGATAAAGTAACAGTCTTACTGGTCAGAGAGGTTTTTTTTATAACCTGTTGCAATTTAATTTTATAACAAATATCCCTACTTTCAAAGAGTATGGAAGCATAACTATCACTGATTAGGCTATAAAACACCCGCGATTGTTTGGGACCGTGTATTTACAAAGGAAACCTCGTTAAAGATGAAATAAAATGGATCCTGACAGCTCTGTTGGTTTCACTGTATTTTCTGTCCGACTGCCTGAAACCTGTTTGGGAGGAATGCTGCTGGTTGAGTAATGCAGCTACTGTCAGAAAAACATTTTGTTCACGCTAATCTATGCCTCTGAGATCAGTTTGACTCCACTCAGCAGCTTGGTTGACTCATTTCGTGGTGATCGTGAGCTCATCTTTCTGTTCTTGTTGACTTTGGTTTTTGTTTTTTTAAAAACAGCGTATGTCCGCGTGCCGTCAGCAGGGGGTCGTGCCCTTCCCTGCTTTCTACTAAGCAAAGGGTCACGCTGTTTGATTCATCTTGCTATCTAACAACCTTCAGTTCACTTCCTGTTGCCTGTAGACCCAAAACATCAGAACATTTTGCTAGAAAAGTCCTGTATTTTATAAATTTGAGCATCTTTTAAACCTTTTTGGAGGCTGCATAGATGCCTCCTGGACATTTTGGAGTCTGTTCTGTTTGTCCAGCTGCTAATGAGGGCTTCACAGCTTGCTGTTGTTTGGGAGGCTGGGAGTGAAGAGCTGGGATTTAGGGAGCCAGTGTCCCTGATTGCTGATCTCTGCTGCCTCCTCTGTCAGAAGTGATACCATGTGAAACACCTGTGGCGCCGAGCATTCTGGGGGTTTGTTTGCAGATACCGCGGGGTGAATTTCAGAGGTAAAAATTGATGCGTTTGGTTTTCAAAGCTGTGTAATAACTGTGATTTTAATTGCACGGCTTGTTGTGTGGATGAGGTCCAGTGATGAGGCAGCGCGGTTCTTCCTGTCTGGGCCCGAGTTTCCACCGCATTGAAGCCCCAATTAAGCCTCTCTGATGAAATGTGCTGCTTTGTGAAGCAGAGGCCCTATAGAGGAAGTTTCTAAATCAAACCCTTAATGAAGGCCCAGTTTGCATCAAAGATAATTCCCAATCATCATATTTCTGTCTCATTAGTCTCACTATTGTAACTTCTTAAAAGATATATATGAGGGCTGCAACTAACGATTACTTGCAAATCTGTCGATTAATTTTTTTAATTAAGAATCGGAGAGCCAAAAGTTCCTTGAAGAAGACTTCTTACAAAATTAAACCAGCTGAAACTAAAGTTTTCCACATAATAAGGAGTTATGGATAGGGTACATTGTAGGGCTGCAACTAACGATTATTTTGAAAATCGATGAATCGGCCAATTATTTTTTCGATTAATGGATGAATCGGACAAAAAATATTTTTTATATTAACCTCTTTATTCCAAAATAAACATTTTAGACAGAACAAACAAGCACACAAGTACAGGTTGCTCATTAACTGTCCTGGTGCAATATGAAAAATAAATGTTTGTGTTAAAACTACGCAAACTTACATGAGAAATGTAGCTGTACATCCACAAAATATAGGCTACTTTGTTTCATAAAGCGCAAAAAAAGACATTTTTGTTTTTAAAGCCCCTAAGGGGTTCAAACAATAGGCCCCCCCATTTCAACAAATGAGGTTTTTTTAGACTAGAAGAGTTCTGCCTTTTAAGACAGGAAAGTATAGCAGTTAAAGTTGCTACTTGAGGAAATACTGAACCATAGAGATAAAAATAGCCTGTGATTCAAATTATAAATTGTATTTGGAATAAAAATGAGAGAACTAGGGGTGCTAAAAAACACATCCTCCAAAGACAGATATTTACATGGGAATGTGGCAGATAATTAATTGACATATTACTGATCTTGCTGGATTTTATTCTGCTTTACTTCCATAAATTGCAGGATCTTCTTTACTTTATCTTTGCCAGAAGATTTAAACTTTAAAAGCCTTGCCCTCATAATTTGCAAGTTAATTTATTTATAAAGAAAATATAAACGCTGCTTAAGCTAATTCAAATGAAATTAAAAGTAAAATAAGTAGCCAACCTTATCACTGTCTGTAACCTACTAACACGGTAAGGAAAGCATCAGATGAGCTACCTGAGAAACTAACGTTACGTTTCCCCACTTTAAAACGAAACAAACATGGCCGCTCACCCTGCTGATCAGCTCTCTTCACTGCCATCGAAGGCTCCAACGTGTTTCCTTTCAGGTGCTGCATCATAACAGTGGTGCTTCCGTGCCATGTTCATTTGTTTTTACAAACGTTGCCTGTTACGACTTTTTTCACTTTACAAAGCGCAGGCTGTCTGCGAATTGAGACGCAGCTTGCGTTTGCGGTATCGGTCATTAGAACAGTTGACGTTACTGCCTTTTGAAAACAGCCTTTGCTCACCTGCGGCGCTGGCTCGCTCTGCCGAATTTTTTTTTTTTCTTCCCCCGTTTCAATCAAGTAGCAGTGATGACGACTGCGGTGGATGACGCATTAATCGCGCGACACAACTAATCGATGATGAAATTCGTTGCCAATGCTTTTAAAAGTCAATTTTTATCAATTTTATCGTTTCATTTTGCAGCCCTAGTACATTGACAGACAGAAAAGTTTTTTTTCCTCTTAAAGGTAAAATATTTATTTATTTACTTACAATTTTGGTATAATTACTGTTGCTCTGTCTACTAAAGGCCTGTTTTAGAGTCTCAATACTATAATATACTATATATATATATATATATATATATATATATATATATAATACATTTGACAAACAGAAACAGTAGATGTTAAAAATACTTTTGTCAGCGTTGTCTTTCAGTTGCAGTTCTTTAAAAGTGTAAGTTCTAGCAACCAGATTTTTATTTTTTCAGCCGCGAATTAATGAAGAAATAATACTTCTTTCTTCATGCTTACGTGAAAAGATGAGAATAATCTGAATTTTAGAGTCTGGTGTGTAAACTGTGTGTCAACTTCCTCAAGGTTGGTTCTATAATAAATGGCATCGTGTTGCGTCTGCTTCTTGGGAGCTCGTCTCTGTGCGAAGAGCTGAGAAGAACAAGGTTACATGCTGACCTCCTAGTAAGGAAGTGAGGAATGAATGCATCGTTCTGGCTCTTTCTATGTGACGTGGTTTTAGTGAAGGGGAGAAATAACAGCAGCCCTGAGCGAACAGAAAGTCCTGAGCCGTTCAGGAACCCCCCGCCGCCTCTGCTGCCAGCTCCAGACGCAGAGCTGAATGAATGAATTACTCTGTCACTCAATCATTTAGAGAGTTATTAATGGCGATAAATTCCTATATGAACTCAGAAATGAACACAACAGACCTAATCCAGATGGCTAACCGTGACGGTTTAATCCTTTTGGATCATTTCCCCACCTTGTTCCTCAGAACTACGTTACTTTCCAGGCCTCAGGTCATTTTCTACTGCTGGTACAAAGTATTTTCTCTCCTCTTATAATTCTGGAGACAAACCACAGGCTTGTTAAGAATATTGTACTGTTAGAAGCCCCATTGCGACAAATTCTGAAATAATCTGTCAATTTTAATGTCATTTATTTCCCCCACTGTCACGAAAGAGAGTTTTGCTCCCATGCGGCGCGTGTTTATGCTGGAGACTGTCGCTGATGGAGCCCAAATGGAAAAGGGGCAAAAGAGACGAGAGGTATTTCATGCGACGCAGAGATTATTCCCTATTGTTTCCTCAGTCTGTTTGCCACATTATGATTCTCAGGGAACAAGAGTAAAAAAAAAAAAAAATCTCATCAACACACACCGCATTGTCTCGTCGACGGAACAATTTGCACATCAGTTTTGTCAGCATCACGCTTTTGCTAAACTCCCCAGAGTGCAATGTCTGCAGTCTTCCAACCGTGAGGCGTCATTTTATTTCACCCCAGATGGCCTTTAAACTTCATCATCCTGACTGCTGATACGTATGCACCTTCTCTGTAGCTACCTGCCACGCACTCAGCAGCTCATGATGATGGATACTCCTCCGCCGAGCGTAGAGCGGGGAGCGTGGAAGGCCATTTAGCAACCTGGGTACTGTCTCCGTCTCTCCCTGTTAATTCAGGATCCCGTCAGTCAGAGCGCTCGGCAGATGTGAGGCGTTGCGCTCCAGAAAGACAGAGTAATCATTAACTGGATAAAAGGCTTTGCTTGGTAAAGAAAGGGAAACATGAAAGGAGATGCAAAGACAAAAAGGAGTGGAGGAGGAGAGCTACAATAGCCCTCAGTCTAATGATTCCAGCCAAGTTCTATTTTCATTTGATTTCACACAATGCCTTTAATTACTAGCTGCTCTTGTCGTGCCGGTCTATTGTGTGGGCTAGTAGCAGAGGATCAGAGGTTCCCTGAGGAAAGGGATGGATACATGGATGGGTTTATGTTCTGGACATGAGGATGTTTCAAAAAGCTCAACTAGTTGCATGAATTGAAATGTTCAGCTTTAAAACATTCCTTTGAGTTTCGACGCTGTGCAGCCAAGTGGGAGAGACCATTGGAGAGCAAAGGTTAGATCGTTTGTTTCCCCTCACCTAAAGCATCCAGCAGCTTTAAAAGAAAAGTCCGGTCAGCAGGGAAGGATCAATGGATCATTATTTATACCTAAAACAAAAACGTTTGCAGTAATTTAACGAATTTAGCGGTAATCAGTTAAAAAAATAGTCGCAATCACTCAGTCAGGGAGCGGCCATTTTTAACGTGACGCCTCCCTCCTGCCATCTTCCAGCAGTGACGTCACGGTGCGGTAAGCCTAGCGCCATTCTCCCCGCTTTACAAGCTAAATCAATGGGAACTACTAGACACATCTGCAATCAACAACAATTATTGAAGATTTCTAGAGGACTTCACCATTGAAATTCACCAGAGCTATAGTGAAACTGACAATGCCCACGTGCATGGCAGCTGGATGCTGGAATACATCGGGTAAAAGTGAAAAAAAAGAGTTATTCCACCTTTCTGATTCCTGATCCTCCACGGACGGGTTGGTCGTTGGATCGCCAACTTGAAGAGGGAGGATTTGCCATCGAACTTCTGGCCAGAGAAAAAACCCGTAATATGTAGCCAACATTTGGAAGAAGAATGTTTTCAAGATGACTTGGATAATAGCGCGTTGTGACAAACACCAGATACAGCACTGGGACTTGATCAACAGCCGATACCGCACCGTGACGTCACTAACCAGCAGGTGGCAGTAGTGTTCTTTGACAAACATGGACGCCTCCAGTAAAGCACATTCAGATGAAAATTACTCTGAATTAAAAATACTGATCATTTATTGAACAGGATGGAATCATTTCATATTTAAAGTATTTTCAGAAGTTTGTATATGAGCGGACTTTTCCTTTAAGGATGCCGTAGCAGTTGGGTTGTAGATTCCAACGGTTATCCAAATTGCGGAAAGGATCACTAATATTCTTCGAGTGTTGCACCACCTCTACCTGTTGCATTGCACCACTAGCAGAAAGCTCCTGATCTACTCATTCATTACCAACAAAGAGATTACCATGGAAACTGAAAAACACATCAGCTTTTGGTTAAGCTGATGTGTTTTTTTGAAGCGGCTCCACCCGAGCATACAACCTGACTAAAAGTAACATTATTTGAACTCATTTAATGTTTTTGTTTTAAATCTTTGTATACTTTAGGAAGCTAATAGTTGGACTGAATGATTTTGCCAAAAATCAAAATTGTGATTATTTTTTAATATTTTGATGCCATTATCCTTTGCACTAAGCACAATGTTTTACTCCAGGGTTTCAGTTTTTCCATGACCTTGAAAGCCGCTGGACTTTACTCTAACATTTGCATGAAGAAATTTAGTTTCCTACTCCTGTTAAATGTATCGTGACAAATACTGATTTGAAAATAGCATTTTTCTAAATTGCGATTATATTGCAAATGCAATTAATTACCCAGCCCTAGCTAATAGTGCCTGAAGCGGTGTCTGGACCTTTCAGCTTCTCTTCTATAGAGTCCAGTTTGTGATGAATGCTGAGGCAATGTTGCAACCAACATTATGGACATACAAAAACTTTCATATCCAATAAGATTTTATGTTTTAAACTGTTTTTGATATAAAAAACATAATGAATTAATCACATTAGTGCAGCTGAGTAAACATCAGGATAAGATATTTTGCTTTTTTTGTCAGTTAAGCTGTTTTTTGTTGTTTTACCCAATTATCAGTTGTGTTTCAACATGTTTACCTGAGAACCTGCAGATTGCGTTAGAACCCGATGGTCTGGTTCAGCTCTTATTCTGCTTCGGTTTAGGTCAGGAATCCAAAGCTGGACACTTTGTTCTGAGCCCCAAATAAAACTATGAATTATTAATTTAACTGTTAGTTTCATAAACAATAATGTTTTAGTGTTTTATCATTTTATTTAATGTAGAAAATATTTCTATAAAGTTAATGTAATAGTTACCTAGTTAGAATATATAGATTAAAACCAGGTTTTAACATTTTATCAGACAAATATAAAACAAGCAGCTTAGGTTGTTCTCATTTACGACGGGGATCAGGATCAGAGGACGCTCCTAATGAAACAGAAACTGTTATTTCAGATCATTCAGTCTGAATAAAGTCTCCAAAATGATGAAATCAGGTGCCTCACTCATGGAAATAAAAATTATAAATAAATCCTCCTCCTCCTCCTTGCTGCATGGAGGCAGAGGAAAGAAATGCTTTGTAGAAAATGCTCCTAAAGTGTTGCTGCTGTTTAGCTGGAAGTTGCATCATGTTGAGGTGGGATGATAAATCAAGCACCAAGACTCTAAAGCACATTATTTATTTATACAATAAAGGACAATCTTAGTCACTAAGATCAACCTGATCTTCACTGCCAACGAATGAAACATTTTACTGTCAGTTTTTTTAGTTTTATCTACTGACATGGTTTTCTTCGATTAAAGGTATAGTGGAGGATGTTCTTTTTCCTGGTGGACCATCAAAATAAGTGGTCCTCTGGTTGTCAATCATTCTGGTGATATGTTTACTTTAAGGCCGTCCTACATGCTCGTCCCTAATTTGGTAACATGGTAAAGAAATTGCAAATCTTCATTTGGAAAGTAAGCTTGTATGAGCGCTGCAAACGGCCACTTTTAAACAGAGCGTGCACGAGGAGAAATGGGCTCGTGCACGCTCTTGCACGTGTTTGATAGGCGTTCTGTCTTGGAAGCAGGCACAGGGTTGTGCAAGTGCATTTTAGTTCTTTTTGTTTTTTTCTCACAAACTCGTCTATGTAATTTGAGAGGGTGGGATCCATCACTAAATGAGTCATGTAAACTGGAATGCCGCTCTATGGCAGTCTGAGCTTAAACAAGTGAGCTAACTAAGCTAAAAGATGTTTGGCAACAAAACAGATCAAACCTATTTTTTTAAATCTCTGATGAAGGATATAATCCAGAGGGATGAATGTGGCCTTGAACTCACCAGGAACTCCATTTCTTATCGATCTGTTGGTCCAAAATGGTCTGCTGCTTCATTTAGCTCCAGTGCTGCCAGATGCTGTCAGGGGCGCTAAACATGGAAGTTACAGGTCAACTGCCCCCTAGCGGCTTAAAGTAACAGACTTGCTTTTCAGAGATGGTGATCAAACCAACTGGTGTTTAGGTTTATTCATAAAAGACTTTGGTTCAGCTAAAAAAAAAAAAAATAATTACCTAGAACAGGGGTAACAGAAATCTTTATTTGAACTGGGGTCCGGATAAAGAAAATCAAACATTTTTAATTATAATCCGTTGCTTTAAACAGAATTTAACACTGAAATAAAATTATAATAAAATACAACTTCCTGATTCACAAACACCTGAACTGAGCGTTTGTTCTTTTCTTTCTTTTTTCTGTCTTAATGTTGGCAGTGGGCTTTAGGCTGCCCTGCAAGGCTTTAAACCTGGGTTTAAATGGAGACTAAGCCATTCTCAAGCACATATCAAGGTGCTCATTTAGAGCCTGGATCCAGATTTATTGTTGATTCTGTTCATGGTGGAGAATCCTGCTTCACAGCAGCAGGTTGAGCCAAACATCCTCTAAATGTGCAGGGTCATCTTTGAGCACGCCATTTCACTTTTCTTTCACCAGTTCACCGCAGTTCTTCCAGCAGTCCACACTTTCTCTGCTCTCTTTTTCTCATCGTCTTCTCCTTCTTTCCCATCGCCCGGCTTGCCACAGGTTTGCCTGCTGTGTCTAAAAGTGGCAGCAGCAGCAACCCAGACTGACAGCTCATTGGCTCATTTGGATCACGTGCAGCCTGGAGCCGGACGCTCCCCAGGGCTTTACCGTATTAACAGGAGAAGGGGCGCAAGTGAAGTTAGACACTGTGGTCGGACAACATGCGGTAATTTATAAATGTTTTAAATCAGGTTGGGTCCATTAAGGTAACCAGGACTCTGTTTGAGTCCTTTTAAGGCAACGATAAACCTCTAAAATATGTTAGTTTTTATTTTGGGTCAGAAGACGAGCATCTGCTGCTGTCTTTCTGGGGGGGGGGTCAGACCGAGAGCAATGTTTAAAAAGCTACTGTAATCCCCTGGGATGTGATAAAAGCTCATTTATTAGCTGTTCAAACTTTTTACAGGATAGAATTCACTCCTGTTCATATCCTTTTATTTTGAAGTAGCAGCCCATTGAAAACTGATTAAAAGTCAGGCCCAGGTTTTGTTTTAGCTCAGTGAAAAAAGGCTACAGGTACAATCTGCTGAGTCGGTTGTGGTGTGTATCTGTCTATCGAGTGACAAAGGTCGTGTTTGCTGTAGATGTAGCAACAGGTGTGTGTGTGTGTGCGTGTGTGTGCAGGATGTGTGTCTGTGCAGATTGACGGAAACATAAAAGCTCAGAAGCTCTCAGTCGTTCCGATCGGCTTCTCTTTTAACCCAGATGTTAAATCTCTACCTTCTCTGCCGCTGAGGAGCTAAATTTCTACTTTTCACTTTAAGCTTTCTCCTTTTTAACAAAACTAAAGCGGACTGGTCAGGTTCTTTCTGACCTTTTTAGATCTCTGATCATCTCAGGGCTGAATTGTAGTTGTAGTTTATTCTTTCCACTATAATGTCGATGTATGATACAGGACAGAAAATGAGGAATTAAAAACCTATATCTCAGCAGGTTTGTATTTTTCATGTTTAGACACAGTGAATACTTACCCCACATGACTGATCAGATGTTTTCTGCAGTTTGCATCGTGAATGTCGGCATCAGAATCACATTTCTCTCTCATTATCTCCATCAGGCATTCACCATCAATAATACTAATCTATAAAGTCAGTACAACAAAATCTACCCTCACCAAAAACACTTTTACTCTCCTATTTGTCATTCCTGGGGGGAAAAGTTGGATTAAATGAAAATGTAGATGAAAGCATTGAGGTGAGACCTATAAAAACAGATACTGGTCCAACTGTAGTGTAAAGTAATTGAGCTGGCAGTAATAGCTGCCCAGACTGCAATGAAAACCTTCAATCTTTAGTTAGGATCATGCATTGATCCCGTCGGCATGCGGACTGCTTCAATTCTGGAATATCTGTGGCTCTGGGTTCTGCTACCGCTTCCCTTCTCTGTGCCAGTCCGAGCCTTGTTTCATCATAGGTGGGAAAAACATCTGAATGTGGAATTTCTGCATACCTGGACCTTTTTGTTTACATCACAACCTGACCCCTGATGGGATCAGAGAGAAAAGCAGAAGCCCACATGTCTGTGAAGGAAACAGGGGGGGCATCGGACCTCCATCATTGGAAGCTCTTAAAGGTGACAAGGTCTGTTTGTGTGGGCTCTAATTAAAACCACGTGGCGTCTAATGAAAGCTGCTTTCTGACGCCAGCAGCTCCAAGTCGACTGCTGTGCAGTTTGTGGGGAGGAGACGGATCTGAAGGCTTGAAGAGCAGAGATCCAACAAGCAGCTGTTTGAACTTGTGAACCCTTCATCTGTCCTGAAGATGAAGGTGGATACACACGAGTACTGTTTTTTTTGTTTTGTTTTCTGCTCACTCCGTCTGCAGGGTTCCTCTCTATGTCCTCGGACCGGTTAGTGGAGGTGTGGGACCGTTCTGCGTCGTTAAGAACCTGCATGGTGGCCTGAGTGTGGGAGAACACTGTGTGCACGCAGCCGGGTTCACATGTGGTCTGCTTCCTTCCCAAACACTTAGTGGTAAAGTTTGCACTCAGACACCAACTCTGGAACGCGGGGAATGTCGAGCTGAGCCGTGTTCTGATCCCAGCCATGTTCCACCACAGGGAAACCCAAATCTCACTCCTCTCCTCCTCTTCTCATGGAGTTTGGGTTGGCTTGTGTTTGTGATGGGAATCATGGACACTAGGGCTGCAACTAAAGATTAATTTGCAAATCGATTCATTTTTCTGTTATTTTACAATTAATGATCGAATGACCAAAGGTTTCTTAAACCTTGTTATGAAATGAAACCAGGAATAACATGAACAAGTTCTGCATATTGGATGCAGAGACAGACAATGACCGGATCCCCTGCATTAAACTGGCTAGAAAAGGACCGACTTCACAAAACCTCACATTCTGGCTTAAACATGTATATAAATATACTCTTTATCAGACGACCCAAAAGTTAGAAAATTTCTATTTTAAAAAAATCCTGTCTTAAAATCTGTGTTTTTTCTTGTTATCTTCTGCAGGCCAGTTAGTTCTACGTCAGCCTGAACACCTAAATTCGGCCAATCAATTATCAACGGTCATCTGTCAATAACATTTTTTCGGTCATAGCATCTTGATTCATATGTCACAGCTAATATACGCAACGGTTGAAATCAGAATCCTTTCCCATTGAGTTGCGTCCCAGTGTTCACGGGGATGGACGTCTGTGTCTTCGGCAGGCGTAGAGCTAACAGAACTGGCAGCGTTGCGAGGCGAGGGCTCAAACATGTACGGCTGGAAGCCTTCTACACCAAACCAAGCTTCTGCCGCCCTGGCGTCCTCTTCCACAACATCTTCGTCCCCGCTTTCCTCCTCTAAATAAAAAAATGGATGACGGAGGAGCCTCATCCACGACCTCCGACACTAAACTCTCCTCCTCTTGCATGTTTCCTCTGTCCATAGCGTTCCTTGACAGCGTCGTTTCTAAGTCACCAATTTAGTGCTACTTGGTCCCAATAGAATTCCCATTGGGAACCTGCTAGCACTAAGTTGCTAACTGGTTAGCAAGATATTTTTGATAAACCGGCCACAACCAAACTTGCTTGCGAATCTACCGCTACAACAATCCCGCCCCGTTGATAAACGCACGTTGATAAACACATGCAACGGTTGGAAGAGCCGCTTCCCTACGACTTTAAATCTCATTGGATCAGAACAAAATGTTTGTTCATGAGATCCTTTAGCCTACTTCGTACTGTCAGGCAGGTTCTGTTGAAGTGAGGTGTTGATCCCAGTGAAGCCAACTTAAAAGTGCACAAACACTCACTTTTTTAGCCCTTTTTCCCTCCTTTTTTTGACAAACTGTGACCATCAGATTGAACCGCCGTTATCGGAGCCGGTCCTGCTCGAGGGCCCGCCCTCCTTCATTCATTCAGATCTCTGGGAAGTTTGGTGAGTGAATGCCATGAGGTTTTGTAAGCAGAGGGAGCCACTCCTTGCAGTGTAAACAATGGCAGCAACTGAACCTGGTTTATTATTGGATTCTATGGTCATCATCGTCTGATCCAGTGGGACAGCCTCTCTGTAACCTCAGTGTGCTGAGGTTGGGGCTCGCTTGTTGTGTTTGAATGAGGATTAAGAGGCCAGATATGATCTTGGGATATATGGTCCTTTTCATTTTTATATTCTCACTATTTAACTGGATGGCTCAGAACCAGCCGGGGCCCTTCCTCTAGGGTGGCTTCTTCTTTGTCTCCGTTATGACCCATTTATCAAAGCTAACAGGATTATCCAGCTGTCTGAAACAAAGGTCTGTTTGCTTTGTGGTGAATACCAACAGATCAGCATAGTAATGCTTTTTTCATCTCAGAAATAATTCATTTACTGGCTGGAAATGTTTGTTTTTTTGTTTTGATGAGCTGGTTGTGTTTCGTGTTTTCCTGATAACTAAAGTAATTTGTTTGTGACTGAAACGGTGCACCTCTCAGCAGATCTTGTGGCTGTAAAGCTCTTGGGTTTTAGTCTTGCTTTGTGAAGTCATGGTTTCTTGCAGAGGTTTAGTTTTCTGTCCTGTGAGTCATGTTGAAGGCATCAGGGTCACATGAATGTTTGGGGCTTTCTTTCTGCAGTAAGCAGCATGTTGTGTAACTGCTGCTTACTCGCAGTTTTCTGTATCGTTCTCTGTTTAGTTTGCCTCCAGTTCATGTTGTTCTCATTTCCTGTGTGTTGGATCCCACTGGCTTGGCTTCATGCCTCCATCTCTGTATTTATTTTTATTTTTTTTTCTTCTTGGCTTCGTTCTCGCTTTCTTTTTGCTTCCTCAGGTTTGCATTTTCGCCTTTTCTCAGGAACTTTAAACAACAAACCACAGCTTCCGAAGACAGAGGCAGCTTTTCTCTCCAGTTAGGCACTCAGCCACATATTTACCTTTTAAAAACTTGCTTATCTTTGCTGTTTTAGGTTTAGTGTTTTAATTACGAGCTCAGCGTTTCCTCCAGATGTTTCATATCAAACGCCTTGTGGGGTTGTTACCCATCTGAGGTTTTTGTTCTAAGGAGCGTGGCTTTACGTTTGCTTGCTGTTTGGTAGATCATTTCAAACATTTTTGTGGTTGGGGGGGGTTAAGGGTTCACTTTTCTCTTTATTTTTGTTGAGTGAATCGTTGAATCAATAAATGACGTGCAGCTGATCTATTGGTGAACCCTCGGAAGTTCGCTTTAGTGGGCGATTAATCTACAGATTTTTTCAAATAGAAAACAGTAATTTTAGTTAAAAAAAAATCTAAATAACAAAATGTCTGGAAAACTCAGTTATAGATGAACTTAATAAATGGATTCAACCCTTGTTGGATGAAAAAGTTAGAAATTTCTCTTAAATTGATCCATGTTCTCTGAAAGATTTCAGGTAGTGATAAAGGCAGGGGCGGATTTAAGAAATTTGGGGCCCTAGGCAAAGGCAGGCAGGGGGCCCTCTGAATTGAGAAGCCAACACATAAAACAGATCCATTCTACAGATAGAGAATGTTAATAGAATAGACATCCATTATCTATTCTAGGTTGTGTCCCTCTCTTCTTGTCCCTTTTCTTCTTGTTTTCCTCTCCATGTTTTCTACTCAGCTGACTTTTCATGCTGTCTCTAAAGGAATGAAAGATTTTTTTCCAAGCACTAAGCTCACTTAGCTGATTGCTCCTTCCTGTGTTTCCAAAAAGGCCAAAGTAAATAACCCAGTCCTTCTTTTCACTGTAGACAAGCCATGATCTGCTTATCTGTTCTCCATTTTTCATTTGGATGAAATAATAGCTGCATGAATCATGACAGCAGACAAGATAGAGGAGAGCAGGAGGCGGGGTTACCAATCTACTCGCTCTGGAGAGCAGAGTTCGCTGCTTTTAGATGTTGTCCCCAAAGTCTCCAGTAAAAGAAAAAAGTTGCTAGATTTGGCGCTAGGAGCTTTTATTGGGGGTCTGAAAAGTGGCTAAATATAGCGCCTAAAGCGCTAAGTTGGCGACACTGCTCTTTGCATGGTTTGTTTTCAAATGGTTTGCTGCTGTCTGTTTGGACCTTTCTGAACATGTGCAGCAAATGGACTGATCCAATATGGTGGACACTGAAGGGGGGGGCTGAGACACACTTAATTTTATCAGCGTTCTGATGGCATTTTAGCAAAATGATTTTTATCAAAAACATAATGTGCACAAATAAGGAATAGTTGTATTAACCATACATGGAAACAGAGTTTTATGGGGCCCCCAGGAACTTGGTGCCCTAGGCCGCTTCCTAGTATTGCCTAATTGCAAATTCCCCCTGGATAAAGGGATAGTTTCAGTTTTCTTGATGTTTTATTAAACATTTATAAGCAGTCAGTATCTTACACGCTTCAGATAAATCCATGTATCTTGACCTTAATGGAACAAAGTTTAGTTTTACAGCCTCCTTACTTTTACTCCAATCTC
This sequence comes from Cyprinodon diabolis, assembly GCA_030533445.1. NCBI lineage: Eukaryota > Metazoa > Chordata > Actinopteri > Cyprinodontiformes > Cyprinodontidae > Cyprinodon > Cyprinodon diabolis. Next base: position 8,426,582 of record CM060078.1, on the reverse strand, counting down.
ATCCCGTTCTGTGGTTTGACATCTGTTTACTTGCTGTTTTAAATCATTGAGTTTACAGGAAATATTGGCAGAATGTGGTTTTAACTTCCAGTAAACATAAATCATGCTCTTAATAGAAGTCCTCTGCAATCAAAGAACCTACATTTAGCAAAATGAAAGGTTGTAATGCTGTTCCTGACCTACATCATGCACAATGGGGTGCTTCACTTGATTCAGTAATCTTCATGAGTTCTGCAGCCTGAGCAGCAACCCCTCCCTGTCCGCTTGAAGATTATGTGCGATGGAAGGCTGCATCCAGGAGGCCACTACTTTAGCCATGCTGTGCCTGCACTCTTAAACCAACACCCACTTCCTCTGATCTGGGAGGAGAGATGTGAGGCAGGGCGAGATGATTTAGGCTCAGATTTTCATTGCAGGTTTATACCCACATGTTTTTAAAGCCGTTATTTAATCATATATTTGCCTATAGGTGATTAAAAACCCCAAAAATAGGAAGTTGGACTTCTAAATATATTTTTTTTATTGTCATAGTGTTTGTCTGAGTGTTTTGTTTTACATCCCTGCAGATCTTTTCCGTCTGAGCATTTATTGACACAGATCCAATAAATAAAACAAAAATGAATATCTTTCATCCCAATATGATTTTTAATGATATCAGACAGAATAAAAGAGTGGTAAAGATCAGAAAGCTTGATCTTCACCTGTTTTTGTTGTCATGTTTCTGTGTTTTAGTCCATCTATTCTTCTGTCTAAAACCCAGCTGTGAAGTCAGATTGATCGAGTTATTGCTGTATTATAGCTGCTAAATGAAACCAAATGCTTGTTTTTTTTTTTTCCAGACTGTGGCTCAGGTTTTACATTTAGGAGAAAAAAAAACTGCCCCATTCTGAGTTGTGCATGAGGTGGTTTTAGCTTCTCAGTTGGGATTCCAGGCAGAATTAATAGCAGATCAAAAGGCTGTGGGAAGGTCAGGACATCGGCGCTCTGGTTCCTCTCTGTGTTTTCTTCCATGTCCTACAGATATCCTCTCAGTGTGAATTAAGCCCCTTTTCGATGCAGGTCGTCGTGCGTGGGTTGAATAATTGGTTGCACGTTTATTTAGTGAGATAGCAGTCCGACTGGACAAACATCCGCTGCACATCTGCAGCTGGAATTCGGCATTCCCAAAAGCAGCACGGAAATGGCTGCAAACCAAGAAACTGAAGCAGCAGAGCAGAAATGAATGCTGTTTATCTTCAGATGGTAGCATCTGTTTTTTTTTTTGTTTTTTTTTTTTATCCAGTGTAAAGTTTTGCTGCAGTTTGTTTCTCCTTTGTCAGATTTTTATTTGGGTTAATTTGGGGGCAAAATTGAGCCAGTTTCTTTTCTTGTTTCAGTCTTGCAGTGTGGAGATAAAATCTTTCTCTGCCAATCTAACTGGATGTTGTATTGCTAAGGCCTTGGGGTCATTGTAGGAAATAATGTATTACATCACTGCACCCTGAAGCAGTCTGAAATAAATACTCCCAGAGTGGAAACCCTCCTTTTCCAACTTCTGCTCTGAATTAACTTTAACAACCCAAAGCACTCCTAGGTTACTCAAAAATACCGTATTTTCAGGACTATAAGCCACTATTTTTTCCCCATGCTTTGAACCATGCACCTTATAAGAAGGTACGGCTTTTCTGTGGATTTTTCCTATCCACCAGAGGGGAAAGTCTAAGTTAGAAATGAAAGAATAAAGGCTTATTTTCATTTAGCAATAGAACATGCTAGCAGCAGGTACGATGGAGAGACTGGGCTCTGCTGCAGAGCTGAAATAAAAAGCTTATGAAGCCCCACCTTTCAGTAGAAGCTCTTACTGCTTCGAGCTAACAGGCTAACGGGAGCTAGCATTCTTCTATATATACGTAGACTATTCTCCCACTCCGCAGAATCTTTTAGTTCAATCTCTAACATTATGCTCTCTGTGTTTGTTCTCACCGTAGCTTTGCCTCGTTTGTTCCTGTTTACCATCAACACCTTTGTTTCTAGATGTTGGAGCTTGGCCTGTTTTCCAGTGTGGTCCTGTTTCTCTGACTGTGACTAACTGGATGTGCTCTCTTCATCCTCTGACATGGGAGCTGGCTTGGAGGTCGTCTGCCTGGCTGTGTGTTTCCTGGACGGGGCCGCCTGTGGAGCTGGTTGACAGTTGCCTTTTGTATCTATGCTGCTTTTTCTATGTCTGCTTCTGTCTCCTTGAACCCCAGTGGGCCTCAGCAGATGGCCGCTCACACTGAGCCTGGTTCTGCTGGAGGTTTCTTCCTGTTAAAAGGGAGTTTTCCTCTCCACTGTCGCTACAAGCATGCTTAGTGTGAGGGATTGCTGAAGAGTCAATGAGTCGATGCAATCAGCTGGTTTTCCTTAGATAGAAAACTTTGAATCAATCTGACTGGATGACATGATGTGAATTGGCGCTATAGAAATAAACTGCGCCCAGTCGCCCTGTTTTCAGTTACACCCAAACGCAGAGACATCTGTCTTTTCCAGCAGTTTCATAGTGGGAGTAATGGTTCTTTTAAAGAGCAGAGAGACCTTTTTACTGGTTACACCCGTTCTTCTCCTTCACCTCATTTATTTTATCCCTTCTTTCCTCCGGGGAGGTTCCCATGACGGCTTGTTGCAGTGGAAATCCTTTGACCTCGGAGGTGATATGGATTCCCCTCTTTGCTATTTCTCATACCTTTATTTGCATCCCTCTTTTAAACTCTTTCTCACCACTTTTCCTCCAATGTCATTTTGCACATTTTCTGTCCATTACTCACTTTTTCTACTTTTCCCCTCCCTCTGTCATCATTTTCTTCTCCTGTGTCCTCCCTTTTTTCTTGTGAACCCTCTTCCACCCACAGAGCATGACAAATCAGCCCCTCCACTCCCAGCTAATAAAAGCCAGGCTTACATACAGGAAGGAAAGGAGCATTTCATTAAGAACGCTGCATTAATTGAGACAAAGAGCCCCATCAGTGATGTTTACCCGTCACATTAGCGATGTCTCTCTCCAGGTCGACCGACTGCGTCCTCGCTGATAAATATTCTGCACGTCTCTCGCTCTCCTACAAGCTTAATGTTGCTTCAATTAGAGAGGAGGGGGAGGGGTCGTAAAAGGCTGTAAACACACAGAAAGACAGCAGCCAGATGAGTGTTTACATTTCCTGGCTGCCGGGTTGATTATGAAGGAATGTGAGGACGCGGCGGTCATGTCAGTGTTGGCTGAGCAGGATTAAGGGTCATTCAGTGATAAGGCCAGACATGATGGGACACAGGCTTCTTTGCATACCACTCTGTTACAAGGGCTCTGCAGACCCTTTTTTTCAGCTTTAAAGGCTTCAACCATCATTTCACATAAAAGTTTTGCTAAAGCACTAAACGTAGAAATGGATGTAAAAGAAAGCTGCTGCCAGGATGATGAGTTTGCCTGATATCAGTCTTTTTTTCCCCTCTAATCCAGCGCAGTCCAACTTTATTTATAAAGCACTTTAACATTTCCAGTCACCAAAGTTCTGTACGGCGAACAACACTTCACTTATATTGGCATCTGCCTACAGTAATGGTTTGCCCATCAGCTATCTGACACAAACTTAGGTGTATTCTGAGCAGTCCCACGTTTGGGAATTAATAAATCACACACCTACTAAAACCTCTTATCCACTGAAATTAGCAGGTTGACAGTTTTTTTTGTTTTTTTTTAAACATGGGTTGTTACGACCACCCAGGCCACAACATATTTGAGGACACGAGACAAACATGAGGTTCAAAAGAATTATTTTATTCTTAATCTCTGGAACTTCTTTTTAGATCAGGTGTTTTGTTTTTCTGCAAAGAGACAAAAACAGAGAGTCAAATTTTACCCCAGTTCCCTGTGTCCAAAAAAAAAAACTCTAAAAAAAAAAGGAAAAAAAACAAAAAAAAAAACAGGGTATGACCAGAGGGTTGGACCTGGTGAGCCGATCCAAAGAAACAAAACGTTACAGCAGAGGACCAACCCTGTACAGGGCCGTCGAAGCCTCTGCTAGTAACGAACTAACGGTTAAAACTCTAATAAAAAAATTTAAAAAAACAAAACAGGACAACCGGTCCCACCAGGTCAAAGTTACAAAAAATCCGCAAAAAACAAAGGCCAACGAAAAATACCGCATGGCAGGCTGGAGAGGTCAGCGGCGGCCTACAAAGACAGGAGACGTGCGTATCGCGACTAGGGGTGTGGGAAATAATCGGCTGCCCAATATAATATCGATCTTTCACTTCTTAGTATCGATTTTCAAAAAAAAAAATGGTTATATAAAACATTGATGGGAAAATGGGCTACCTCTGCACCCCCACTCTGGCAGGAAGCGCTGTGGAGCCCTTTAACTGTGCGTGCAGCACCAAATCTGTATTTGAGGCAGTCGCAGTGGAAGAAAACTCCAAACAACATGGATAATAATACCTAATCAATATTTTCTGATGAAAATATACAGCACTTGCTGTTTTATCTCATCATTTGATTTTGATAGCTGGGGAAAATATGGCAATATATAGTGATACTGCAATATTGTGATAATATCGTATCGTGACCCAAGTAGTGCGACATGTATCGAATCGCAACACTCATGCCAATACTCACCTCTAATCGCGACGCCCTCTCTATGACGGTGGATCGCTCAGAAGGCTGGAAGGGGGAGAGAGAGAGGCTAACAGGTGAAAACCCAGCCTACCTATAGCCGGACTTATATCACACAAATTAACGTAATCGATTTACAAAAGAAAAAAGAATTATCAAGACTCTAAAAGTTAAGTGATTCAACTAAGGTCTATGCAACCCTAGAAGGAAAAATAAGTAAATAAATAATTAATGTGCCTGACGCACATAACATGGGTCGACTCACTAACAATCGGCATTTGGCTCCCTTCCCATTGGCGAAAAAAAAACTGGGTCTAACCCCTCATTGGCAGCTCCGTGGCCTCAGCTGCATGTCTGATGGCACCATAATGCTGGGCTAGGGATGACAATGTCACCAGGAAAGTAAACAATGGAGAGCAAATGGAAGGAAGCCAGGGTGTGGTCAGTGTGCTTTATTGTTTCATACTTATAGAGCTGCTCCATGTTTATCGAATGTAAACAGAGTTGTTTTGGCTTGTTTGATCAGAAGCGCCTGGCGCAGTGCGTTGACGTCCTTACGTTACGTTCAATGGTATCACGTAAATTAGCGGGTCGTCCAGGCTCTGGTGTTAACACAGCATGCCGATCAGACCGGAGCCGTTTGAAGGCGATTTTAACCCGAGGCACTTGCAGTCGTTCAACACGGGTTGCCACGTGTGACGGAGCCACTCAAAACTCATTGTTCTTGGGACAATGGTATTAAATTTAACCCCATATTTAAGTCCAGAGCCATTGTTCTAAAAACAGTAGCCAGGAGCTACAGGAGCTAGCAGTGTCCCCCGTCCTGTTTATCAGTGTCTCGAATCTCGCAGTAAACTGATAACCAGTGATGAAGATAACACCTAAATCTATCGATAAATATCATTTTCTGCTAATGTAGACTAATAACATACTGTCGCAACTTGACTTTCTCCACTAGACAGTAAACTGACACTAACAGAGATGTTCACAATCTGAACCTGGGATGTGAGGTTATTCTGCAGTGACGTCCACATTGATAAACCCTGAAATGAGCATGAAAAGGTTCTTGTATTCCCATATAAGAGGTTTATCCATTTGATAAACGGGAGCATTTCTTTAGCCCAGCTGTAACCAGGAACTCATTTTATTAATGGCTCATTTCTTAGACCAAAGACGTAGTTTGGATTGTAGTTTGTTTTTTTCTTTGGATAAAGATCTAGATGTACTTTACTTTGTGAAGCTCTAAAACATCAGAAGAACCTTTTGAAGTCTGGAGTTTTTTTGTCCAGAACATTCCACCAATAATGCAGCCCTGTTTTGTTGTAAAATCCTGAGGTGGTTTTGTTTCTTTACAGAAAGGCTAAAAAGAAGAAAAGCTGCACTGTTTTAGAAGAATGAAAAGCCAAATTAGTTTTACTTGATCATGATAAAACATATAATTACTCCCCACTCGGGCACCCTCCTGTAGATTTAATGCCGGTGTCTAAAAGATCTATTACAGCAATTTTATTAAGAAGTAATAAAATTAAAGGAGGATAAAATGCAGTTGACGATGAAGAGAATCAATAACAATTTCTACCCCCTTCTCCTTTGTAGATACATGTGAAAACTCTAGTTTGTGTTTATACTTTAGATCAATTTCTCAAACATTTATGTCCAAGTCCTGGAAAAGGGGTAGTAATGCATCTATAAGAGGATTGTTTGAATTGTGTGTCAGTTTATTATTCTTTTAGGGGAATTTGTTGGAATATATTGCGTTTTAAAAGTTAAAACTACGACCTTAAAATGTGTACTGCACATGGAGGCAGTGCTGGACAATTTTCTCAAAAGTAAAGTAAGTTAAGTAAGAAAATACGTTTTTAGAGTTGTGTGGATTTTTCCAAGACAAAATAACAGCATGATTCACTGTTTTCTCTCCCAGGACGGTGATGGTCATTCAAATAGTGACCCTTTCACTATTGGCCGAGGACTGGGGGGAGTGTTGGCCTAGTGGTTAGAGCAGTGAGCTTGTGAAGGTTGCAGTCATCCTGTTCGATCCCCAAAGCCTCCACCCTGGGTCTCTGAGCAAGACCCTTAAAGGAAAAGTCCGGTCATATTCAGAATTCTGAAAATTCAGTACTTCTGAAAGTACTTTAAATATGAAATTATTACATGCTGTTCAATAAATCATAAGTGTTTTTATTTCAGAGTAATTTTCATGTGAATGTGCTTTACTGGAGGCATCCATGTTTGTCAAAGAACACTACTGCCACCTACTGGTTAGTGACGTCACGGTGCGGTATCGGCTGTTGATCAAGTCCCAGTGCTGTATCTGGTGTTTGTCACAACGCGCTATTATCCAAGTCATCTTGAAAACATTCTTCTTCCAAATGTTGGCTACATATTACGGGTTTTTTCTCTGGCCAGAAGTTCGATGGCAAATCCTCCCTCTTCAAGTTGGCGATCCAACGACCAACCCGTCCGTGGAGGATCAGGAATCAGAAAGGTGGAATAACTCTTTTTATCACTTTACCCGATGTATTCCAGCATCCACATGTCAGTTTCATTATAGCTCTGGTGAATTTCAATGGTGAAGTCCTCTGGAAATCTTCAATAATTGTTGTTGATTGCAGATGTCTGGTAGTAGCTTACCGCACCGTGATTGATTAAAATACTAACGCTAAATTAATTAAATCACTGCAAACATATTAGTTTTAGGTATAGATAATGATCCATTGGTTATTCCTTGCTGACCGGACTTTCCCTTTAACCCCACACTGCTCCTTGGGCGCCGCATAGTGGCATCCCACTGCTCCCCAAAGGGGATGGGTTAAATGTAGAGAGTTTATTGGTCTCACAATGGAGAAATTAAGTTAAATTTCAATTTTTCAAAAACGATCCTTTTTGGCTAACTCTGGTATAAAGTATACAATTTGCATTGTTCTTTAACAATGAATAAAAAAAAAAAAAAAAAAAAAATTCTTGCTTCAGACCTGCAGGATTTTATAAAATTCAACAAAAGTGACAAACTGAATCTTTTTAGAAATCGTGAAACGACACGTACAAGCATAATAATAATAAAGATCATGTAAGACAGAGAGGGACAAAAATAGAACCCTGTGGAACTCCATGCTAATTGTGGATCAAATTTAGCTGCAAGAATGAGTCCAAATGATCAACTAGAAGCAACCTGTTCAGAGCTGCAGCAACATTGGTGATGTCAGCTGAATAAAGGCAAAGTAGAAATAAAGAATAAAGATTGATGATTTAAAACGGCTTGGAAATATTTCATGAATGGCCGGCAGCTTGGGAGAACATTGGAAGTACTAAGAGATGATTGAAGACTTGAGTACCTCACTATAGCATGTTTTTATTTAAGGAAGTATATAAATATATCTGGATAATGATCCAAAAGCACATAAATACAGCCCTTCATGCACATGCTGCTTACCATAATTGCAAATTATTTCACCCCCAGAAAAACAACATTGAGCTAATTTGAAAGCGAGCGCCCAGAATAATGAGACGAGAGCTGATCCAGAGCCATTAGATGGGCCTAACTGGTGTGAGGTCAAGGTCCTGAGAATGTTACTGGTTTTGAAATGGAAATGTGATCTTAGCCTCTGGAAGGATTTAGATGTGAAGCGGCATGTGTGGCTCTGCAGGAGGCAGACGTGGATTCTCATTAATGATTGAGGGGAGGAGGAGGGGGCTGGCAACAGGAGGACATCGCTGTCAGGAAAAAAAAAAATTCATGTTTCATGGTAATTTCTTAAGGACGTAGACGTACTTGAAAGAAATTGCTGTTTTCTTTTTGATGAATTTGCTCCTATTTGGAGGGAAGTTGCTAAAATGAGGCGCTCGCTAACAGAGGACCCCAACCTCCGAGGAAGCTCTGGGACTCCTTCCTCCTGAATAGCTGGAGCTCTTCTGAATAATCCTGAGCTGTAGATGAAACCTGAACGTCGGGTCAGAAGCGGAATGACGCTGCAGGATTAATGACTCACAGCAAAAGCAGCTTTTGGATGCTGATAAAAGCAGCTTTTTACGTACAGTTTGCCAAAAGCTGACATGTTTTTCTTGATTCACATAATCAAAAAAACAATGGGGTTGTTTTTTTTTTAAAGGCCAATTAAAACAAGAATTAAGTACATGTTTATCTTTCAGAGGTTTGTTAAAGAGTCCAAAAAGTAAAGATAATCTAGACTTTTTCCAGCAGGGGTCTAAAACTCCAGCCCTCCAGCACCGGCTCCTTTTAGATAAGCATCTCCTTCCACAGACCCAAATCGAATCATTGGGTCATTAGCAGGACTCCATGGAGATATATAGCACTGTGAGGAGGTAATTTGGTTCAGAAGTGTTGGACCAGAACCCTGAAGGCTGACGACACCAGCCTTTAAAAACTGCATTCTTTATAGGTAGCTGCAAAGTTACATTTACATAATTGTGTTAAAACACTCAGTGGTGTTTAAGTGTATTTATCAAACGATGGCGGTGATCAGCTTAGATAAAACTCCTGCACGTGTTAAAGTTAAATGAGAAAATCAGCTTAAACATTCTCGGAGTATTAACTTGATCTGAAGACACGGATCTGTTCCTGAGCGTGCGGGTTTGCAGGGAGGGGTGGGGCAGAAAGAGCTCACTAAGGGGGGAGGGGGGATTTGGGGGGGGGGGGGGTGGGGGGCAGGCAAGGAGCAGCTCGAGAAGGGAGGTGCAGGGAAGCAGAATCGGCGCCCGGCTGAAGTTTCTTTCAGCTGTTTGCAGCAAAGATAGAATTTTTATATCTGCCACATTTTGGCCGACGTTGATTAATAGATGCTGAAACCTTCCCAATAAATCGTCCCACCGACTAATCGGTCAGACTCTATTGGAAATCAATCAAATTGCATTTATTTAAAACAGAAATACTGTAAGTATCATAACTGCTGCTAAAACTTAGTAGTGCAGTAAGTTTTACAGCTCTAACCAACCTAAATGTATTAGTTTAAAGGTAAAAAGGAAAGGTACAGAGCATCTCCGGTCTCTACTAAATCTAAAAAATGCAAGAAAAAAGCTCCATGGGGACCTCCAGGAACACAGCACCATCGCACCTTGAACAGCAGGTAGGCTGTTTACCTCAGCTCAAACAGAAGTATTGTTTCAGGCCAGAAGTAGATGCTGGATCTGCGACTGAAAGCGTTCCTAATTGTTTGGCAAGAGGCAACCTAAGCAACTGGACAGCTTGGGTCAGATGACTTTTAACTGTAGAAACACCATTATAAGATGTTCATCTGTTAGTGCATCCAGCGCACAACGAACCGGCATCCTTAGAAACCCCAACTTGGACTGTTTAGCTGATGGCGGCGAGATGGAAAGGAATGGTTTTTAATATCTGCCCAGTTTAACTGATGCAAAGCTGCAGGTTTATCTGCTCAAACAGTTTGAATTCTCTGGATTTTAACTGTTGCTTGAGCCATTTAATGAGACATTTTAAAGTCTCTAATTAACTAGATGAACTTTTTTAATCCCATCCGAGCACATATACAGATATATAGTTTAATACAGCAGTGATGCTCCTAGCAGGGACAGATTTTCAAAGACTTTCTTTTTACACTTTTCTGATAAATTTATATTCAAAACCCAAACTCTAAACTAAATGAGGAAAGTTTATCACGGCAGTAAATCCATTAGAGGTTATTTACTGTTTCCCATACACCCCAATAATAAAAAAAATATGCAATTTCAAGGATATCTGATAAGAAGACGAGGAGGGAGCAGCTTCTGCCTGCAGATTACTGACTTATTTTGAAGTTGGCTTTCAGCTTTCCACGGCACTGATTGGTTAAAGTTTATTTTTTTCTTTTTTTTGCTGCATCACCTCCATCAAAATGTCCGAACTCCCCTAAAATTCACTCTATATTCACCTCAGACTGCTCTTTTTGCGTCTTATCTTTTCCTCCCTCCTGCGTCTCATTCTTTCTCCTCCATCTTTTCTTTTGCTTTTCCCGTTGTCGTTTCTGAACTTTGGACTCTGGCTTTGTGTGACACAGACAGAAGGATCTGCTGCTCCGCTCAGGAAATTAGACCTTGAACAGTCTCTATATTGGAAATTAAATTCCTTTCAAAGCCTCTGATAACACCCCCACCCCCCCTACCGACAAAGTCAGACTCTTTGCTGGTTGTAAATGTACAGTTTTATCTGCAGACTGCCTATTAGTGCTTTAATGACGCGCTTTTGCTCTGCAGCCTGTCGCCATTCTGAGGGAAATAGAAATAGCAGGTTTCTGACCAATTTCTAGGATCTGTCTCCTGTAGTTTCTTAATAAGAGTGACAAGTCTATAGATTAGTAATTTCTTAATTCTGCTTCTTAGTAAAAAATCAGAATTCCTGAACATGCACCAAGTGTGTTTGAGTTTCTAGTCGGATCAAACCAGAGTAAATCCATAATATTAAAAGTCAGATAATAAGAATCCGCATCAGGATGATAAAAAGCATAATCTGCACCCAGACTAAACTATTTCTGCAATCAAGCCTCAAACTTGATCATCAGTTAATTTAAAAACCACTTTTTTAAGTGTGAAGAGGCATTAGCTTCAAAGTGTTGATGTGATTGTGAGTAAAGAGGTCTGAAAACATCTGGGGTCAGAGTCAATGATGGGTTGAAAATGATGCATGGGATGGGGCTTAAGGAGCCTGACCTGCTGCTGAGGTCTAGCCGCTTTCTGAGAAAATTACAGTAAACATTAACACTGTGATTTCATGTTAAAGAAACGTCTAGACACGTTAAACACAGCCTTGTCTCCAGGCTGTGTGAAATCCCAGTAAATATCTCAGGAACAGAAACTGAAAGAATGATCCTTTAAATGAATGCTTTCTGATTTCAAACAAATGAAACTGGCACTTTGCTCTAGTTTTTCTTTTCTTTTACCAAACATCTTAATTGCAAACACAGGATTTTTTCCTATCTGGATGATGTAGCGTTGCCCTAAAGGGGGTAAACGTTAATGTCTAATGCCTTTACTTGGATGAATGTGTTTAATTTAGGGAGGTTTTCGATTGTTAAGAGAGTGGGGCTTATGGTCCTCATTAGTATCTGTATTCAGACGAGGCTGTTTCAGTGTTCAGCAGCATTTATATCAGCCGTTGTTTTATTTCCTTAAAATAACTCAATGGTTTTGGATTTAACAATGTTGGGTGGACGGTGCAGCCTCCTGTTCATCATTAGTCCTGATCTTCATCCATTACCAGGTGATATTAAACTTCTTCAGAACTGTTCATTTCCATTTCTGCAAATTTGCCAATTTATCTTCCGGGCTGTTTGTAACCCCGAACAGGAATCCCCATTAACCTTGAGGCCGAATCATTTTGGCAAGCTCCAATTAACCCCCTGCTCATTCTCCTTCATTGGAACTGCAGGGATTGGGGACAGGAGGGCTCAGAAACTCTTTGTTTCGTTTTGGAGAGCTTACCTTTTGTTCTTCGCAGATAATTGTTTGGTCTGACCTAAAGGCGGACTGCTTTCCCCCAGTTTCTTACGGCTTTCTTTCTTATTGTCCCTTTTGTAAGTGAGCTGCAAGTCATAACAAACCCATGATGGTTGCTCCCATCGTACAGAAATTACTCTCCGTACAGATCCTGGATTGGAGTAATCTTATAGAAATCCTGCATTTTATTTCCTGCTATTAAAGGAAAAGTCTGGTCATATACAAAACTCCAACTTCTGAAAGTACTTTAAGTATGAAATTATTCCATCCTGTTCAATAAATGATCAGTGTTTTTAATTCAGAGTCATTTTTATGTGAATGTGCTTTACTGGAGGCATCCATGTTTGTCAAAGAACACTACTGCCACCTACTGGTTAGTGACATTGTCACGGTGCGGTATCGGCTGTTGATCAAGTCCCAGTGCTGT